>CM045552.1:10356866-10385534 GCA_024721245.1 Mitragyna speciosa | reverse complement strand
CTTTCTACAACATATCACTTTGTGATAATTTTGACCATTTGAAGTCTTTGTTCTCGATTTTGTTCCACTTAGAAATATGGATAACTAGTCTTATAAAAGATAGACTATGTAATAAAATAATCGAACTAACTAAATATGGCTTTACAAGAAAAAACAACTCATGCAACTATCGCAAAATAGAAAACTAAAAATCGATTTTAAGGTGATATCTGGTGTCGTGCTGCTCATAACTAACTCCTAACATAAAAGTTAAGCAATTATATATCACATAATTTAAAAGTTTATGAGACGACTATCAACAGTAAAATCACAATTCTTGTGTCCTTTACTCAAGTTTACAATATTAGAGGGTTCATGGTACTATAACGCAAAACTTCTGAGAGTATCCATGTAATTTCAATTCTTGCAAATCTTTCCACATTAAAAAAACCTGGAACAGCGTAAGTTGCCAACTTTAACAGAAAAGCCTCCATATTAAGGTTAGAGTACCCAACACAGTGTGAGGCAGTGTGTTTTGCGGACAGCAACAAACGCTGGTCAGTGGTGGGTTGATCGGCGATTAAAAAACATGGCTACAAGATTGTGGGCATCAAAGGCTGTTTCGTACCTCAGGATCTCAGTCTTTCACAGAGGCTTTGCCACTGGTAATATGTTGTTATAATTATTTTCGTTTCTTTTTGTTTCTGTGGTAATTATTTGCTGTATGAATCTGATTTATGCATTGGTTATTGAAAAGTTGCTTGATCTGGAATCCTTTCGAATGAAGATAGGATTTTAGAACGTGGGCTGTGGCCATTTTTGTGAAAAGAGAGATTCTTGGGTGGTTTGAGCTCTCATTTATTATTCTTGAACGTGGGTTCTGGGAGTTTTTGTAATCTTTAGATCAACACAAGACTCTTGGGTTATTTAAAACTTCATTTCCTCACGGTTTTGTGTTGTTCATCATCTTTGCATTAGAACTGGATTTTATGTCAGATAATATTTGTATACCTACATGGGAGATCTGTAGTTTGTGTGATTCAATGCTCTATTTGGGGAAGTAGAGGTGGGAATTTCTCATGTTGGCTATCTAAAAACTCTGCGTGTTTTACTATTTAGTGATTCAGTGGATAAATATAGTTTTAGATTATTCTAATACGGCATCATATGCCTAACAAAATTTTCTGTTCCTTTATAATTTTTTCCATTCGTTATATTTATGTCAATTGTTGGATTGGTATATGAATTTTTGGTATTGTAGCTTTGAGGAATTTCAGTCATCTTTCTTGAGCTCTTTGGCTTCATTGGCTGGCAGCTGTGCCAATCTTTGTTGTGTTGAATATTTACAGCAGTGGCTTCTATACTTTCCAACAATGTGTATTGATGCTTATGTTACACTTATTATCCCTGTTCAGATTCTTGTGTTCCTTCTTGTCTGTAAAAGACAAAAATTGGATGCATAAATTTGAAATTTAACTGTTAACTGTTAAGTATCAAGCATTGTTTTCCTTCCTCTCTATCCTAGTAAATTGAGCTCTTTCCTTCCTTAGACCACTGTGCCAAAGGTTAGTGTTGATAGATTAGTGCATGATCAGACCACGATTTTGGATTATGATATTTTATGCATATCAATGTTATGCAGTTATCAAGGATCTAAAGTACGCAGACTCTCATGAATGGGTGAAAGTTGACGGTAGTTCTGCTACTGTGGGCATTACTGACCATGCTCAAGATCATCTGGGTGATGTTGTCTATGTTGAATTACCTGAAGTGGGGACTGAGGTAAAACAGGGGAATAGTTTTGGTGCTGTTGAGAGTGTCAAAGCCACTAGTGATGTTTACTCTCCTGTTTCTGGCAAAGTGATTGAAGTTAATGAAAAGCTCAGTGATTCTCCTGGATTGGTAAGTTGTTTGAGGTTATATATGCTTGAGATACGTTGTATCCAACCCTTAAGCATTACTCCTGCAAAAGAAATACAAAAATTTTGAAAGAAAGAAAAAGGTTTATGCTTTAACTCAAGTTAACAAATGATAGCCGTTTAGCTCTTTATCTGCAAGACTAAAGCTTTCTTATTTGCTCTGAGTTATGTACAGATATGACGGTTGGATTTGTCCTTTTTGATGAAACTTGTCTCTTCTTCTCGCTATCATGCTGGATTATCTTCTTGTATACAGGATTAGAGACCTTTAACAAAGATATTATACTTTAATTCATCAAAGTGGATAGAAAAATTTTAAATTTATTAGTACCACACCTGAAGAGGCTGTAGACCAGCAAAGGAAAGGATGAGTAGAAACATATGAAGGCTAGTTTTATCAAAAAGGACCAAACACGTAGGCAACCAGAATACTTGCAACCAAACATGTAGAAACCGTAGCTCCCAGTATTGATATGTTTTTACAAAGGAAAGAGAAAACAAGATTATATAGCGAATAGAGACTTTTAGCAAGAAATGGTATGGGGCTTCAAATAAAAGAAAATGTTTGGTTGCTTGTTTATTTGTCTTCTTCCTTGCTTAAGATACTGGTATTATTATCATTCTTCCAATTTGATATTCTTAAATTTCATTTTCCGGTAATAACTTATTTATGCACATTCTTCTTCTATTCCAACATTAATTAATGTATTATTTTTTGGTTGTATGGAAAACTGAGCAATTGATTTGACATTGTCTAAAAAATTTGCCAGAGGAAACTATGTACCATTAAAGGGGCTGAGATTGCACATATTTGTGGGTACATGTACCAGAAACCTAAATGTGCAATAGACCTTGGCCAGAGAATCTCCTTTCTTTTAAAGTTTTAATCATAGCTTTTCAATGGAGATCTCTGAATCATAGAATTGAGGACATTTAAATAGTTCAAGAAAATTTTTATTAGTTTTTATGTCTTATGGTAGCAAAAAGTGCAACTACAAACAGTTCATAGGCTTCCATGTTCTATGTTTTGTTCTGATTTCACTCCTAGAGTTCCCGTTAATCAGAGCACAATGTGCTATTCCCTGATCTCCATCTGCTGTAATAGCTTCTTCCATAGAAGGTTTCACAGTTTCTACAATCTGTCGGGTTTCTGAAGCTTTGCTTTTATATTTACATGCATCTTCTGCGTGCTGAAAAAAAAAATTGAAAATGTGATGAATTCTCTGTCTCTCTCTCTCTCTCTCTCTCTCTCTCTCTCTCTCTCTCTCTCTCTCTGTATGGGTGTCTTATTTTTCTTGTTTAATAATTTCAATGGTTTAATTTTAAGTTCTGCTAATAACCTATATTTTTTGTGCTTTGAATTGTTAAAAAGATGTCGTGCACATGATAAAGGGCATAAATTAACATAACAAAAAGCAGCACAGTGCTGAAGTCTTGGTTCTTAAAGTCAAAAGGTTATACGTCCAGATTTTTACATTCCTATCCAAGTGAGTTGCAAATAGGATTTTGAATAACTGTTGAGTATCCCACACAATGTTGCGTAGGTCATTCTACTATGCTCTTTATCTTCTGGTATTTTGTACTCAGTGGATAGACGTCTGAATACAGGTTAATGGAAGCCCATATGAAAATGGATGGATCATGAAGGTGGAGATAAGCAGCAAGGACGAGCTGAACTCTTTGTTGGATTCTGATCAATACACCAAGCATTGTGAAGCAGAAAATGAGAAGCATTAGTGGGCGTTCAAGTTGTCAAAATGATCCCTGGATCATTTGTTGCATTTGTTTTTGATGTTTTAAACAGCATTTGGCTGTACAATCTTTTGCTTTCCTACGCTAGAAGTATTTTTCTTATTGAAAATTAGGCTAGGTTAAGAGTTACTTCAATTGCATTGAGAAGCAACCCGTCATACATTTAATTGGTATGGCTGTTTCCTTCGAGTTTCCAATTGCCTGCAGATAATACTACTGGAATGTCGAATGCTACTGTATGCAGCATACTAGGATGTCTATGGCCTGAATGGATTGTTCCTGTTTCAATCTTGTGATTGTCATGGGAAATAAACTCTGGGAATTGGATACACTTTAACAGCCAAATTCTAACAACTCAATCTTCTTTCCTTTGGGTCTTCATTTTTAACCCATTATTTGATTCTTTTAATAAATTGATTATGAGCTAAAGGTAGAAATAAAAGAGTCTGTTGGGTGGAAAATATTATTTCTAATCATTGGCAAATAGCAACAAACTGTTCAAGCAGTTTTGGATAGGGAAATCACAGTTGACAAGTCCACTTTAGAAGGAATATAAATGGAGAAGGCCAATCCTACATCATGCTATTTAAATTTTAAACTTGATTTATATTTTTAACAAACATAAAAATTATGTATAAGTGAGTTTTTTTTATTGAGTTGAACTCAAATAATTGGATGTTTTCCCCCCGGAAGTTTCGATTTGAGCCCAATTAGGTTACTAAACTTGTTTAATAATGATATAGCGAGTTCATAAATCAATCCAAAGTACTCAGTTAAAATGAATCTCAAATTGAATGATTTGATTAGCTTCAACCCTTGATCATTTTCAGGATTTTTTAATTTTTTTAAAACATTGCCTATTTATCAATTATGTGTTGATAGAGTGACAATAATAAAACTGTACAGTTTACACTGATGATCAATACAAATGACATTTTGACAAAAAAAAAAAAAAAAAGAGTGATAAGAATAACTTTAAATGCTTACAAGAAATTGAGATTCAAGTTTCTCACCACAATCTAAAATAGGTAGCATATTCAGGCCCTTATTACAGTAGTTCTTTTCTGAATTGCTTAGACGTCAACCGTAAATTGATCTAGTGATAAAGAAATTTAAAAGCTTTCTAAGTCTTCTCACTACGGTATTAAAGTAGTAACACATTTATGCCTCCGTCATCGTACTTAATCATGGTTTGATTTTTAAATACTTATAAGAGATTAAGAGTTTAGGTCTTTTACTATTACAATATAAAATTGACGTATCTACATCCTCATTATATTGGTCAATCATAAGTTTATGTTTACAAGATTTTGAAAGTTTCAATGTTATTACCAGGATATAGAATTAGTAATATATTCGTACCTTATATTAGTCTATTACGGGTTGATCTAGTGATAAGAAACCTTAAATGCTAACAAGAGATTGAGAATTTTAGTTTTTTTTTTATCACGATATAGAATTAGTAACATATATTTATATTTTTAAAAACGAATAGAGGGTCGGATGATTAAAGTTCTACGACTCCACCCAAAAGTTAGGAGTGCAAATTTCACAAATACCATTTTTTTTCCACCAATTGTAACAATATAGGTTGATCAAAAAATATATATATATATATCTATATCTTCATAGTAATAGTCAACTATAGGTTAATCTTTAAATACTTATTAAAATATAAAATTTGTTTTATTACTATCAGAGCAACTCAAAAGTTGGTTTAGGAACAAATATAGGATTTAGCCGTTATAATTCTATGACTCCACGATAAAATATCAAATTTCTTTTACATTGTAACAGTATGGATCTGATAAAAAAAATAAATAAATTTGCTCTTCGTTCGGTAAGGGATGCTGCGGTCACCAAGAATAGAGCTTCAGTACCCCAGTTTTGTTGCCCAAATCCAAAAAAAGAAAAAAAAAAGGAAAATCAGCTCGGCCAATCTGTTCCCCTTGATTCTTAAACCCTTGCAAAGCCCTGCGAAACCAAACCAAACCAAACAAAACAAAAAGCTCACAAAATCTTCAAAACCCAAGTCTCACCAGCACCATCCCATTTGATTACACAGGCAAATAGAAAAGAAAGAATGTCCTTCTTATTCTTCTCCCTCAGCTCTCCTACTTTCTCAGTAAGTACCCTCTTTCATCTCTTTTTGCTCTCTTAAATTTGCAATTTAATACTAGTAATTAGCCCCTCGTAAAACTAAATTTTTCTTGTTTTAAATTCTGGGTTTTGTAGGGAATTACTGAAAAGCCGAACACAAGTGGATTTTGGAGAAGAAGCAAAGTGGATAATGTTAATATGATCATAAATTTCAAGAAAAACAAGAATAAGAACCTGGTGGTAAAAGCAGGGCCTAAGAAAATATACCAAGGGAAAGAGTGCAGAGAGGCCTTATTGAATGGAATTAATAAGCTTGCTGATGCTGTTTCTGTTACCTTAGGACCCAGAGGTATAAAGGGTCTTTTTTTTTTCTTTTTGAAAATAAATGTGTCTTTAATTGTTTGTTATTTAAATAAATGGTTCAGTGTTGTTCGTGTTTTATTTTATGCTTTCTTTCTGCATTTCATCTGTTTGGATTTTTTTTGTTTTTGTGTATTTTTAAAAAAAGTACTGTAACATTTTTTGTGTATCTGATGTGTGTGTGATATACAAAGGCTATAAAAAAAAACGTGCTTAGAATTTTCTGAAAACAAGTTTTTAAAAAAATCCACATCCAAATGGATTGGTTCACCTTAAAGTTCGAAACTTTGATTTTATTGAGTAATGTTGTATTTTGGGAGAAAGAAATGTAATTCTAGTTATTTAGTTGTTTAACATTTAGAATTATTTGGCATGGATTATATAGTCCTGTTTTTCTATTTAAAAATTGTATCTTTGAGTATGGTGAATTTACATAGCCTTAGATGTCGTGCTGTTATTTGAAGGTTTAAATATGAGCAGGATCTGCTATGCTTTCATTACTATAACTGACAAAGCGTATCTGCCTAATAAATTTAAAGTATAGGAGTACAATAGAAGGATTTTGTGCAGCTTATATTCTGATACTTGTTTACAGTTCTTGATTAATTGTGCAAGTTCTGCAGGGCGTAATGTTGTTCTTTTGGATTCTGACACACTTAAAGTAGTAAATGATGGTGTAACCATTGCACGTGCCATTGAACTGTCTGATGCAATTGAGAATGCTGGAGCTAAGCTAATCCAAGAGGTCTCTCATGGTATCGAGTGGATTTTCTTTTAGCAATATTTAGAGAGGAACATCACTCATTTGGCTGATCCTTCTAAATAATTAAAAATTTTTCCTTCTTCATTGTTTAGAGAAATTTTGTGGAATTTTCAGTTGTTTACCTTTAGTAATAATTTCACTACAGGTTGCAACTAAGATGAATGATGTAGCTGGGGATGGTACAACAACTGCAATTATTTTGGCTCGAGAAATGATCAAAATCGGGTTATTGGCTACATCTTTTGGGGCTAACCCTGAATCTTTAAAGAAAGGAATGGAGAAGACGGTAAAAGAATTGGTTAAAATTCTGAAAAGGAAAAGCTATCCTGTCAAAGGAAGGGATGATATAAAAGGTAGCATTTCCTTATTAATTTTAGGATTCATTAGTCATAGACAGTTGTTATCTCATCAAACTTTTCTTCCACTTTATGCAGCTGTTGCATCAATATCTGCTGGAAATGATGAATACATTGGAAACATTATTGCTGAAGCTATAGATAAGATTGGTCCTGATGGAGTGATTTCAATTGAATCTTCTCGGACATTTGAAACCTCTGTTACAGTTGAAGAAGGAATGAAGGTAACTGGGGCAGAATTGGGAATGTTTATTTCTCCATGTCGAGTTAAAGATTAAGTTGCCGTAAAATTTAAATAAATTTTAATAGTTGAATGACATTAAATTTTCCTATGGCTAATGTTTTGGCGTTAATTGATATGTCACAACAAGCATTTGGGATATGTTCAACAGATGCTTTCCGTTTTCTTTTGTTTGGAGACTGGTTTCCATTTTTAGGCACTGTGTAACTTCATATCGTTGTTGTTGTTGTTGTTTTATATTTGAGTGAATAGACACATGTATTTTCTTTTGGTTTTTTATTTTCTTGATTCCTATTCAGGCATTCTTTTCTTACAGATTGACAAAGGTTACATGTCTCCTCTTTTTATTACAAACATGGACAAATCAATAGTGGAGTTCGAAAATGCTAAAATTTTGGTTACTGATCAAAAGATATCAAGTGCAAAGGAGATTGTCTCTATGCTGGAAAAGGTCAACCAATTGAATGTCCCACTGTTGATAATTGCAGAGGATATTTCAAGAGTGGTGTTGGAAATGCTAGTTATAAATAAAAAGCAGGGCATGCTTAATGTTGCTGCGGTAAAATGCCCTGGGTTTGGAGAAGCGAAGAAAGCAATATTGCAAGACATTGCCCTTATGACAGGTAAAGTTAAGTGACATTTCTATCTCGAAGTAATGCATTATCCTAGAATATGAAAAAAGGAAATTTTTGTCATAAGTTCCAAAAGGCTTCATTTATTTCCATGTCTATGTGGTGATATGTATTTGACTCAGAGTTTTTGAATTCTTTCCTGATTAAAATAAATCCAATGCAACCCCATTAGTTATTATTTTAAGGTCCTGCAGTCATGTTTCAATGGAATTTGAGTGCTTATTTTCATTTATTATCATGTCTAAGGGACAATCTAGAGCTGCTAGTTTTTGAAGCAACCCGATATGTAGACTAATTGTAGAGCCTAGGACCTCTTATTGTTACAGCATTTTCCATTTCATGAGATTATGGTATTGGTTTCCAGTCCATGTGAATCTCAATAATTAACCAAGAGTAAGCATAATTAATCTATTTAAAAAATGCAGCACTGTATTTTGTCAAGGTTTATAGCAGGTAGAGTCAACCAGCTTCTTGCAGTTGTACCCACATTTTAGATTGTAGCTTCCTACTCTGCATTATGAAGATCTTGCGCTTTATGATGCTTGTTTTGTTTCCTTTGTTCTTAATCTGCCGTTCATTAATTTCTCTACTTTCTGGCCAGTTTATAATTGCCTTCATACCATCACAATCAGGTGCTAATTTTCTCTCTGGAGATATGGGTCTCACTCTTGAGGGTGCAACTTCTGATCAGCTTGGCATTGCACGAAAAATAACCATAACGAGCAATTCTACAACCATTGTTGCTGATCCATCCACTAAAGCTGAAATACAAGCAAGAATTATGCAGATAAAGAAGGATCTTGCTGAGACAGATAGTAAATATCTGTCACAAAAGCTTTCTGAAAGAATTGCAAAACTCTGTGGCGGTGTGGCTATAATAAAGGTATGTGGAACATTAAACTTCTTCTCCCCCCAAGTTGATTTGAGCTGAGTTCGACTTAAATTTATGAGCCTCAAACTCGAACTTGAACTCGATCAAGCACCTTGAGCTTGGACGCGAGTTCAAGTGCAGGCCTAATTGAGCTCGATTTCGAGCCTAATTGATCTTAAATAAAGATAAATATAGTAACTGTTACTCATTTTTACCATAAAATGCAAAATTTGAAAAAATATAATATATTATGAGGCTTGAGCTGGATTGACAAGCCTTCAAGCCAAATATTTTTGTACCTGAAATGCCTTACTTCTGAGTGCAATTTGAACTGTTGATTGGAAGTAACCAATTTGGTTTACGATGAAACCTAGAAATTGATCGCTACTTGGTTTGAAAACCTAATCAAACTGCTTGAGCTTGACTTAAACTTGGTCAACACCAAGTCGAATCCAGTCGGCTCGCAAGCTGGCTTAGTTCGTTTGTGGCACAATCTCGAAGTGAATATTTTACTATCCTTTTTAACTGTATAATTAGATAATATAAACACCTGAAAACAAGGGCCCACATGTTGTTTTTTCCTCTTTTATATGTTTCCCTTGTTTTCCTAAATATCCTCTCCAATCAAACTATGAAATCAACTTTGAATGGAGGGAGTCTGATGTGTTTTATGAGAGTGTTTGTGTTCAAGCTTATGATGGATGCTGCTGGCTTATGCATTAACCTCCTGCTTACCATCAGCAAGTTTTTGTTGTTTAAAT
Organism: Mitragyna speciosa; assembly: GCA_024721245.1. Classification (NCBI taxonomy): domain Eukaryota; kingdom Viridiplantae; phylum Streptophyta; class Magnoliopsida; order Gentianales; family Rubiaceae; genus Mitragyna; species Mitragyna speciosa. The sequence continues at coordinate 10,375,800 of CM045552.1, read as the reverse complement.
GGCATTTAGATTATAATCAGAAAATATTTTTGATAAATTCTAGTTTAAAATAAGAGATGGCATCTTGCCTTGTTTGTTGTGTTTGATAAGTAGTTGAGGCTTCCTCTCCAGCATTTACCCTTAAATACTGAAATTAAATGCAGGTGCACCTGTCTAGGCTTGCAAAGTTTAGAAGATACTGCTAATTTTACCGGCTTTTGATTTAACTTTTTGACGATATATTATTAGTTTATCTTATACACTAATGAGCTCAATAAAAAAATAAGCAAAAGGTAAGCTCTTGGTTGTGTACTGGTCAGTGGTCATTTATCTAAGAGGAGAAGGTGTACCAGAACTGGGTTTTAAGTTCTTGATTCTGATGTTTTTCTTTACAAAGCTTTGTTGTTGCTCTTTCTCAAGAGTATCCAAAAACACAGTGGGATACAATCTGAAATCTTGGTCTTCTTCTTCCTTCTTGCACAAAAATTCCAGCTTAACAGTACGTTGTTTACAGTTTATGCCCATGCTTCTTTTGTTGAAATAAGGACAAATGGTTTAATTCGACATTTTCTAAGAATCGACTTGGTGAAATCCCCCATTTCGTATATCAGAAAAAGGAATGATCCCTCGGGTTCAGGATTGCTCTCTGATAATGGATCAGATTGCACTAATATCAATCCGTTTTCTTCCAGTTATTCTTATTCCAGGGCAAAAATGCAACAATTCCTTAATCTTCTTCTTCCTTCTTGCACAAAAATTCCAGCTTAACAATAGGTTGTTTACAGTTTATGCCATTTTCCATTGAACTCAGCTGGTAGCAAAAAGCTCTGTGGCTATTTGACAGTGTCATATGTTTCAGTTGTTGCTGACATCAGTATGTTTGCCTGTTTCTGCATAGGTTAAACTGAATCCAAGACTCCAGATAATGGATTATATTCTTTGTTTAACATAATGGGGAATAATATCACTAAGTTTTCGTAGTGGGGAATTTTACTTTTCTGTTTAAGCAAAACAAATGAATTCTATCAAGCAATTGTTTGTCGCCAGGTAGGAGCTCACACTGAGGTGGAACTTGAGGATCGTAAGCTGAGAATTGAGGATGCAAAAAGTGCCACTTTTGCTGCCATGGATGAAGGTATAGTACCTGGTGGTGGGGCGACATTTATACATCTTTCTGAAGAGGTACCCATAATTAAGCAACTGTTTCAAGATCCAGACGAACAACTTGGTGCAAATATTGTACAAACGGTATGACAAAGTTTATCCCTTCTTTTTCAGAGGATGCTTCAGTGTCAACTCTTGAGTGCACAATTTGTGTGCTTTTGGAATAGATAAAGTTTTCAGGTCCTGAGTCATATGCAGTTCATGTACCAAATGGCATGATATTTTAAAAAAATGGAAAATTCTTTTTTGAGTTTGTCCCTGGTCAAGTGTATTTTTGGTTGAATATGTTACAAAATGACCACTCTACATGCCATCTGTGATAGTGTATACTTAAGTTTTTATGAGACAAGAATGATATAAGATATATAATTTCCATTATTTTCTTATCTTTTCCTCTGTGTAAGTGCCTATTGGATGGTGCCATTTGAAGCAATCTTTGATAGGTTAAAGCTTGCACCACAAAGGTTTGGTTGGGGACGCGTTTAAATTGGCTGGCTATTCTTTCATTGAAAACATGTAGCTAAATGGGTGTTTGATTTTGAAAACTGTTATTTTGAAGTCCCTTTCACTATTGAGTCCTAAGGCCTCTAACCCTTGATAAAGCATAATCATTAAAGTATGGGTGTTTAGGTTCATTTGTTCTGTTTGAGAACCCTTCTGAAAGAAGTGGTTGGAGTTGAAACTTTCTTTGATCACCTTACAGTTAGTATATATGTTACAATGAATTTCAGGCACTTCTTGCACCTGCAAACTATATTGCAGCCAATGCAGGAATTGATGGAGCTGTAGTTGTTGACAAAATTCGAGCATGTGACTGGCATATTGGATATAATGCATTGACTGGAAAATATGAAGATCTTATTAGGGCTGGAGTTGTTGATCCTTGTCGTATTTCGAGGTATGCACTTCAAAATGCTGTCTCTGTGGCTGGTTTAGTCCTCAGTACCCAAGCTATACTGGTTGAGAAAACAAAGCCCCCTAAACCTCTTGTTCCCCAAATTCCTGGTATAACACCTTGAGTAAATACACTGGGAATTTGGTCAAGCTCTCTTTCAACATACAAAGAGAAGGTAGCATGAAATTTCTGCCATGAGTTAGAGCAGATGCTGATTTACTCATCCAGCTGGCTTAGGACTTCGGTAAGACTGGCTACTGTTGAAAAACTGCTGAATCAAGATTAGCTGCCTTTTTCGGTAATAAGACAATTTTGTGCATCCAGATGGATAATACAGTACACTTGTCTTCTCAACCTCGGTTTTTATGCTATCTAACCAAGGAGAAACATAATTCCCTCGAGCATTTAAGGAATTCTTATTGTTCTAGCTCGCAAATACCACATGATTCCTTGTAATTGCAAGTCTCTGGGACGAAACAGTGAGGTTTTGTTGGCGATTTTTAAGTCGTGTTTCATGTATGATGCTTGAAGGCACGATGTATACAAGTTAGGTAATATTTAATAGAATTATATATGTCGTTGATTTACATTAACTCAAATAATTATTGATGTCTACAACATGTCTCTTTGAAACGGTCAGGTTGAAGCAACTTTCTCCCCTGCAACATCTTTGAAAGTGAGATTAGAAAACTCCGGTCCTTTTACTTTATTAAAGAAAAGGAACTTAGGAAATTGGTTGTCCATCATGCTTTCCGTTAGAATGGCAGCCATTCGATCTATAAACAAATGCAGCTTTAGTACGATGTAGTATTTTTTTAGTAAGTTTAATCAATGACATGCCTACACAAACAAAGTTGGTATTACAGCATTGTGGACTTTAAGGAATGCTACTCTCTGTTCGGATATGCTTTTTGAAAAAATAATTTTTTTTTATATTCTCTAATCTCCTATTCATTATACGTATACCCTTAGTCAAGAAAATGTACAATAATATTTTTCTAAAGAGCTCTTTAAAACGTCCTTAGTCAAGAAAATGTACAATAATGTTTTTCTAAAGAGCTCTTTAAAACGTCCTTAGTCAAGAAAATGTACAATAAAATTTTTTAAATAACTCTTTAAAAAACTATCACCCCTTTGTACAAGTGCAGCAGTTGGATTGAGATTTTTTTTAATGGAGTATCCACACAGACTTTGTTTAACCTAAAATCAATATTGTATGAACTGTCTAATTATTTAATTTACATTTGTATATCTAGAATCTAACACAAAATTTCTTGTAGACATCATAAATGAATGCTTTTCTCACAGCTGACTCTACTTCTTGTGTTAAAATCATATTTGATACACCCCCAGTGCAAACTTATTTGATAGTAGTTAGGGCCCTAAATGTATAGGGGCAATTATCTATGGGATGAGAGGTGATGATTTTGATTCTTGAGTATTCCTTTTTCCCCTAATAAAGCAATGCTTCCAATAATTTAAGCCAGATTTGATCAAAGATATTTTATCATATCAGGCATCATGTGGCTTTTCTGAAGTGGAAGTTGAATTAGAATTAGAATTATGTGGAATTGTTTTCCCAAATCACTTGAAATTATGGCTTGACAAACATGTATCTATTTTATGGTTGTTTTGACTCCAAAATCTTGGTTTGAGTTCCAGTTTATTAATGAAAATCTTTGTTTGAATTCCAATTTTGGTTTTGAATCTATACCCTATCTGAAGATGCATGGACATCCTTGGACACGAATAGCTAAAATAAAAGGATTTATTATAGCAAAATCCCCATATAGCAACCAACTTATTCCAAAATTAACACAAATTTGGTCATTAATTTGGACTAATCAACATTTAATAATTTTTTTTAACACTCATTAACTGTCTTTAAATGCAGGCTAATTAGTTTTCTCCAAATGGACATGGCAATTAACAACAATACCAATAAGCTTGTTTTAACCAATTCGCTTGGGGAGAGTTGGCCACCAGGCAGTGACGATTTCTTGCTCGGACTGTGAGATGGTGGTCAAACCCGCTCTTTAGAAGTAAACAAATCAAACTTTTAAGTTGTCAGGCTCGATTTGAAAATTTTAATTCGAATTTACATTCGAATTTAAATTTGATACGAATTTAAAATTTGAATCCAAATTTGATCTCCAATTCCATTAGATAACACAATCAAATTTTTATTTTTATTTTTCAATTCGAGCTCGTTGATATTCGAATTTGAATCGATTTTTATTTTTATTTTTCAACTCGAGTTCGTTGACGTTCGAATTTGAATCGATCACTTATGAATTAAGGCTCAACTATTCGTTTTTTTTTTTAGCTCTATTCATTTACTGCAGGAAATTGTGCACGTGTGTGGCGTGTTTGTATTATTATTTCTCAAACGCATTACCCGGGCTCCCTATTTCCAATTTTAGTTGAGAACTATACTTGAATGTTTTTTTTTTTTTTTTTATCTAATCAAAATTTGGATCAATCAACATTTAAGAGTTTTCTTACGTGTTTATCACTGTTCTTAAATGCAGGCTGGCTAATTACTTCTATCCAAATGGACATTGCAATTGACAACAACTGTACCAAGAAGCATCCATTTACCAACTCACCTGGCGATTGACTGAGTTCGCCCCCAGCTAGAGACAAAAAGTCTCGCTCGGATTGTGAGGTCGAGGGTCAAATCCCACCTCTGCAGTTTTTTTTTTTTTTTTTTGTCAAGATTCAACATACTAGACTACTCCTAACCTATTTAAGGGGATGGTTCAACTGGACCTGAGGGGCCAATGGGAACTAAACCACCATTGGACCAAAGAAGCACTATGGTGCTCCTTTAGATTTAATACCATCCAACTGCTGCAGGTGGGGTTAGAACCCCAGACCTGCAACAGGGGAGCTAATCCAAGAGCTCCCCTACGTGTTTTTGGTTGTGGCTGTATTTATTTTTCAAAACTCGCAACTGACGAAAAAAATAAGAATGCATTAGCCGAGCTCCCCCAATAATGGAACCTATATCTGCCAAGCTTTTTGCATTATGTAGCTGGATTGACCACGAAATTACAAATTTAGAAGTTGATTAGCCAAAATGATACAAAAAAATTATTAAGTACGTACCCCAGATGGAGGGCTTGTCAATTGAAGGGCAATTTCGATAGTATTGCCATTATGGTTTGGAAACGTTTGTCATGAAGGATCACTTGCATAAATTGTTTGGAATTGTTTTTAAGATCAACTTCAAGCACGTTTTTTAATTACTTTTTTTTTATCTCATATATATATTTATCAAAAATAATTTTTGAAACTGTTATAATAATGTTTAAAAAAAATCTTAAAAAATAACCGTCCGAACAAAGTACTGATTTTCTCTAGCTGTAAACGATAATCTTTAATTAACAAATGTTCAAGGGAAGTTGTTTCTCATTCACTCCATCAAATGTGCTGAACGCGTAGCCAATTATTGAGAGAATAAATTGATAACATTGGACTTTTTTGTTCAACCACTATGTTATTTATTGGTTGGACAAATTAATGTTGGAGATTTATTTTCATGATACTGGCATGGCAAGTTCACCTTCATATACAAAATCTGTTGCAAACATCAAACTATGTGCATGTAAGTGTCTGTATTAATATTTTAGGGCTAATCTCAAAAAGTCCCCCTAACGTTTGGTCAAACTTGCACTTTACCCCTTAACTTTTAATTCTTTTCACTTTATCCCCAATTTCAATCCAACTCATCAACTTAATATTTAAAATATTGTGAATTAACAAAAATGCCACCTCTTAAGCAATTTTTTTTTTCAAATTATCAATACTTTCTATCAATAACTATAAAATGGAAATATATATATAATTTTCAAATTCATTCCTTTTTTTTTTGAACTCCTAAACAACACAGTTTTTTTCTTTTCCTTTTTAGTCCAAAATTCCTAAAACTATATATATATATATATATATATATATATATATATATTCAAATTCATTCCTTTTTTTTCTGAACTCCTAAACAATACAGTTTTTTTCTTTTCTTTTTTTGTCCAAAATTCCTAAAACTAGCCATAAAATTAAGATCCTTACTCTAAAAAATATTAAGACCTTTTCGCTAAACAATATCAAGAAAAAATCTATTTTTTTACTTTACTCCTTTTATTTTTTAGGGACGAGTTCTTAAATAATTGAACCTTCAAAATTCTTATAGTATTTATTAAACACAAGTTTTTGGCAAGCTTTTAGTATATGATAAGAATTTAAGGCCTATCAAATAAATTCAGGAGCAATAAGTTTTAAAAATTTTTAGACAATTTCTTTCTTTTTCAACTATAAAGTTGCAAAGATAAAAGTAGAAAAGAATTTGTAATTTAAAAAATTATTTAGAAGGTGGCATTTTTGTCAATTCACAATATTTTAAACAATAAATTGATGATGTGGACTAAAATGGGGATAAAGTGAAAAAAAAATTAAAAATTAGGGGGTAAACTGCAACTTTGATCAAACATTAGGGGGAGTTTTTGGAATTAGCCCTATTTTATTGCAAACTCTCACTCTAGCATTATTGTTTTTCTTAATTTTTGTTCTTCCTTTTTTTGGTAGAATCCATTTGAAGCTTTGGATTTAGGTGTGTATTTCTATAAACTAATTAAGCTCGTGCATGCTTAGTAGGCTATAGGGTTCTATATAGTAGCAGTATTAGCTACAGTAGTAAAGAAATAATGATGTTACCTTACTGTCAAAGTCAAGTATGTTCTCCACGTTGAAACCTTCTAAACTACGCTCACAGTGCTGCCACTATGTGTTGCATCAATCGAGAGAAAATCTCCCACGTTGTATTAGTGTTCCAAAACCTAATTATGACACTAAGTGGTGTCATAATCAATTTTTTATTTTTTATTTTTTGTGAGTTCTTTGAATTCTATATAGATTACTTCTGTGTTGGGCAGTGCACAGTACTCAGCATAGTCGTTAGATGCATGGCAAAGTAGGGATTCTTTATTTTATCCGTACATCCAACGACATAATTAGGCTAGAGTTTCTCTATATGTATGTTGCGTCAAAGATTATATTACTTGTATTGCAAGAAAATGCAAATCTACTTATTCATATTGGACTGGTTTTGTGTTGACTATAATATAGTAGTGCATTTCTCTAGTGCTTTAACTTTTAAATACAATAGTAATCAATACTCTGTATCCTCCTAAGTTTTTTTTTTTTGCTCTCTTTTTCTTACTATTAAAAAATGCTCTCTCTCTCTCTCTCTCTCTCTCTCTAAGGCAAAGTTGACCAAATTAACAGAACTCACCAACTTCATTTTCTAAGAGGGGACTACCAAACGTCAAAAATTTGAATCGCCATTAACTTTCAACTATTGAATTGCTATTGAAGTATTTTTGAACCCAAAAACAAAGAACATTATTTGCACCTAAAAACAAAGAACATTATCACTATTTGATCAGTCCCGTGACGATAAAGAACGCTTTTGCATGTATAAATGCAAATGGATCTTCAATTCAAATAAGCATAAGATGAAACCTTTTGGCTACTTTAACTAAATTCTTTTTTTGAGGTTGTTTTACCATTTTTAACGATGTTTACCTCAAACAGTAAGAATAGAAAAAGAAGAAGAACCCTTTATATGGATTTGGGGGTTGGTGCAATGAGCTCAACATTGTGGCACGTTGCAAAACGCTCTTTCATTAGTCAACATAATCGACAGAGTTGGTAATGATATTATAACTACAATCATTTTCCTATATTGATTAGATAATTATCTCAACATCAAATAAGAACCACCTTTAATATGTTATTAATATGAATGTTAGTGATTCACTTTACTAGTACATAATTTGATTAATGTTCAGTTAGTGCAAGTATGAATTGAATTTATCTCTCCACCATCTTTTTATTGGTCAAACATGAGTTTGTTTAAGAGCTTTTGTCAAATTATTGGTTAAACAAAAAATCTTCATTGATTTAGCTAGAGTAAGGCATAGATAATAGACAAATTAATTCTATCAAAAGATTAACATTGTTCTTATGTAATTATCATTAGCAGTTTGTATCTAATAGGTAGCTTGGATCGTGCACTTGAGTATAATCCTCCAATAAGGTTAAAATGTGATAAAAAATTAGTTGCTTTACTACGAAGAACCTCCTAATGCATTATGTTATTTTCCTAATGAAGTACTCCTACTAAATTATTAATATTTGAGAAAGCTTATCATTTTGAGTAGCCTTTTTTATATGGCTGCCTTTTAATAATAGTCATAGGAAACTCCCATCATGAACTAGGGTTAAATAGCCTTTTATTTTCTATTTTCCCTATAATGGTGAAGGGTGGATGATGGAAGAGAGGGATGATGAATGGGGACAATGAAAATTGAACTCCTATTCCAAAAAAAAAAAAAAAAAGTTTTTTTTTGACTTTTTTATCAAGGTATATTTTTATTGTCAAAATTAGTATATAACTACCTAGGTTATATTAGTGAAAATTGAATCTACGTATTCTTTTCAAAGCATTAATCTTTTTTCTTTTATAATTTTTCAACTACTAAGTACTTTTGATTAAATCCTCGTTGGCTAGCAAGAATAAATATTGTCAAAATTGGTTTTTCTAGCACGATTAGGTTACTATTGAATCGCACAAAAGTTGGTACAATTGGATATGAAGGCAAATAATTATATACCTATGTTGTTGAACCAATGAAGCAATATTTAGTGCTCTGATGGTTTGAGCCGCATTAGCTATCTTGAAGAAAAAGGGAGCATTTCATTTTCTCGTCAAATTTCTGAAATGTTACATTTGGACGAAATCTGAGAGTTTACGTTGCATTTATTTTTACCTTTAAAAAAAAATTAAAAGACTAATAGTAACAAAAAAAAAAAAAAAAGGTAGAGAATTGAGAACACTAGCATGTAATGGTGTTAAATATAGAGTTATTGTTGACTATTAATATCTCAACGAGATGTTTAAATTGCGAAACTTCAAATATTATGATTTTAGATGGTAAATGTCATACTTTTCAAGTAAAGTATAACATACGTGAAAGTGAAAGCATGTTATGGCACAGTGTCGATGAGATTGTTTTAAACCAAATTTTTACGTTTAAAATTAGGAAACTTCAAATACTAGGATTTGATGTGATATAATTTTTGGTGCTTAATTTCTCACATATTTTTACTCTTTTTAAAAATTTGAAGTTTAGAAATTATCTTAAGAGTTAAGCTTTAAATATGAGATTTTTATTACAAAAAAAGTTTTATTAATCAAAAGTGATAATATAAATTATAATACACCCAACCATAAATATCTTATTTTACAGGTACAAAAAGTGATGAACAACACAACTATAGTGGACGAGTAGTGGCAGTATTATTTGTTTAATTTTTATTTTTTCCTTTAATACTAACAACTACGAACACCTGTCGTGCGTGAGCGATTGCAACTTTTCCAAAATTTTTCGACTCTCAGACAGAACCCGCAAATAAAGCTCAAGAAAACAAATTCTCCCCAAACAGAAATTCAACCAAAACAAGGAAAAAAAAAAGAAAAGAAAAGAAAATCTGTCCCTTCGTCAGTAGTAATAGACTGGTACTGGTAGAACTGAGTCATTGAAAATTGAAATGCTGGTGACAACAAATCCAGTTCACATGAATTTCTTTACTCAGATCTGAAATTTGTACTAACTTTTTGTTCAGAAACCCAGGTCTCTCATTCCCATTTTCGAACTCAAATGGGTTGTGCGTAGAAGAAAAAAACCTCTTCATTCAACGGTACTCTCTTGTATTTTTGTTTCTTCATGATTTCTGATTTTCTTGAGAGCATTTTAGCAAACCTGTTTACTTTGTTTGTACAGTTATTAGTTTTTTCTTTCAATTCAACTTCTGATACTAAAATTCTGCTGATGATTCTCCAGTTTCTTGAGCATTATAGTGTTGTTATTGCTAATGATATAGTCATTGGCTTCATTTATTTTGTAGCAGCTCTGTGGTAGAAGGTAATTCAAGACCCTGCAATGTTGCTAAGAATTTTTTGGATTTTTTCTTTTTTTTTTCGTTTTTTTATTATTGTTTTTGTATCTGGGATGGAGCAGAATTAGAAAGCATTTTCTGGGATTTGTGAATTTGTAATTTTAGTGTTACACTGTTTGTGGTTGTATGGGAATTGGGTTTTATTTAGATGGAACAATTCTTTCTGTGGATCATAGTTTTTTGGTGGGAAAAAATTTTCAAGATTCTGTTAAATTTTAGTGGTTCTGAAAACCCATGTTTTATACGCAGAGGAAAAAGGATTATTGGGTCTAAAACTTTGAGTTTTAGAGCTTGAATGGCAAAATCTAGGCAACGTTATTCAGAGGAAGATGAGTTGTCGTCCTCGCCTATGGCTTTGAGGTCGAGGGAATCAGAAGGTCCATCGAGGTGGACGGAGTACATGGGGCTAGAAGGGGCCTTTAAAGTGCCTTCTAGAGGGACCTCTAATGGAGGGGCTGAAGGGTCTGTCCATGGTTCGAATGGATTGAGTCAAAAGGGATTGAATATGCAATGGGTTTACCAGCTCACACAAGTAGCTGAAGGATTGATGGCCAAGATGTATAGGTTGAATCAGATTTTGGATTACCCTGATGTGGTTGGCCATGCTTACTCAGAAGCATTTTGGAAGTCTGGTGTTTTTCCGAACCATCCTAAGATTTGTGTCTTGCTTGCGAAGAGGTTCCCAGAGCACCACAGCAGAATACAGCTTGAACGTGTAGGAGTTTGACATTTTATTTGAACACTGTGAAGTATTCAGCTTATTCTTTTTATGTTGCTGAATAAAATTTGAGTGTTTACGTTATTGAGGATGGATGACTTCAAATGTAGGTTGATAAGGTTGCTTTGGATGCTATGAATGATGGTGCTGAAGTTCATTTACAAAGCTTGGAACCATGGATTCAGGTGAAATTTTGTTGTTTTATGTCTTCATTCAATTAAAATTGCATTCTTTTTGAGTTTGTGTTCATGTTTCTGTCAATGTTAGTTATGTCGCATCAGCTTGATTTAAGTTATGAAGCATCTTTTTGTTCTTTAGTAAGCAAGAACTAGTCTGTCAGTTTGTTCAAATTGGAATTAATGGTCTCTACTATGCCTTTTCTTTTTGACATGATTTCTACAGTGGACGTGCTCTTTTTGTTTGTTTTTTGAAGTATGCTAAGAATGTAATTTTTTAAAAAGGAGGTGACAAAGGCACTTTTTTTACTTGATAATTGGAGGAGTGTTCTCAGCGTAGAAAGAAAATGTGTATACCTTATCCACTGAAAGGAGAGTCTACGTAGTGCTGTTACACTAGCTATCTTCCATGGGACAGAATGGAAGGTCACTGGGAGTATCATTTCATAAAGTGGCAATTTGCTTACATTCTTATATTCCTGTTTTAGTCTTTCAAATGAAAAAATGAAACAAGTTGGTCCTCAATTATTTAAGCTTTTATGAGAGTAGTCCATGACTTGGAGTTGGCAACTCTTTCAGTTGGGGAAAGGTTTTTGTTGTGGCTTTGTTTGTTTGTTTGTTTGTTTGTTTGTTTTGTTTTGTTTTTGTTTGTTTTGTTTTTTTTTTGTTTGGGGGGGAGGGGGGGGGGGGGGGGGAGCATCTGCGTGAGCCTGCTAATTCAAGTAATTAAAAAAAAGAATTCATTCTTATTACCTTCAAAAAATGAGTTTTGTGGTCTTCAAAATTGTTTGATTTACTCGTGGAGCACATGTCCAAGTTTTTGGATAAAAGACACATTAATTTCTTGTTTTTACCCTTCAATTAGCAGCTCGGTTACTTAGCATGCTTTTTTCAACCAAAAAAAGTGATCAACAATGAAGCGTAGAGCACAGTGTTATGATTTTAAACATTGGCTGTTTATGTTCCTTTGTATTAAATTGCAAGGACTACAATGAGAATCTTATTATTTTAGCAATTTTCCTTCGTAAAATGACCTTAGCAGACTCTATCATAAGATAGATAAGTGGTAAACCTGAAACGCTCAAATTTAGAAATGAACACGTTACACATTGGAAAGTTGGTTAAAATAGTCTGTATGAGGTAAATTAACAAAACATAGATCAAGAGGGTTTCGGCATATCAAATATAGCCAGGAAGTGTACCCAAAGGAGAAGTGGCATATTAGTGCTGGTAATGTAAGAGGCACACTCTAATGACTACAAAATGTAAACAATAGATAAACTGATGCTTGTTTTGTTAAAAGACAATGATCCTTCATGACCTTGTTATTTCCATCAGAAGTTTTCCGCTTTATGGTGTTACTTTGAAGTGTCGATGCTTTTATGACAGATCTCGACTTACATATCTCTGGGTGATGCATTTCATAAGTTTATTTGTAGTGATGCTTGAGGTGAACAAGTGAAGAAAAAATGTGTGTCGTTCTCCAATCTGGTTTTACATTTGCTAGATATTTCTCGTTGTATTTATTATTTAGAAGTTCGGTAAGAATAACCAGCATATTTTCTCCAGCTGCTGCTTGATCTGATGGGATTCCGAGAACAAGCTTTACGGCTCATATTGGATCTCAGTAGTACAGTGATTACCTTATTGGTACGTGATTATTCTGTTGTGTAGGTGCCATTGGATTGTACTGGAGCGGCTTTTCCAGTCTCCTATTAAAAATGTAGATTTTCACTTGTTACTTCTCTACCCATGTGGATGGTCCCACTGTTACATGCTTTGATCTATGTTGTGGTACCTCATTGCCTAAACCATACAAAAAATTGGCCACATGATTATTTCACTGAACAAATTGGTGTTTTATAATACTATATCATAATTATTACAATGTTTTTTGAAACTAGAATATGAAATGGTTTGGTCATTTCTCATGCAGCCCCATCAGAACTCTCTTATATTGCACGCATTTATGGACCTATTTTGTTCCTTTGTTCGCGTCAATCTCTTTTCTGAGAAGGTAAGTCACAGAATTTTCATATTTGTCCTTGTTTCTGTTCGCTGTATCTTTCCTGGCACTGTTCACCTTGTATTGAAGTTGAGCTATCCATTGATACTGTAAATATTGGATGATAATTTGTTATCATACTTGATGTCATTGACCTTTTTAGTTACACTTTTATCACAGATACCTAGGAAAATGATGCTGCAAACTTACAATCTTTTGCATGCAATGTCAAGAAATGATCGAGACTGTGATTTTTATCATCGGTGAGACTATAGTATGACTCCTGTATTTTGTGCATCAATTTGTCTATTTTTTGACTACTTTTACATTCTTAGGGCATAGTGCATCTTTTGTTCTTTTATCTTTTGTATTACTTTTCCTCCATCTTTGATTGAACAACATAGGTAACAAAATATTTATTTGCTTCATCAAACCTTTGGTTTCTGTGCCATGCTGATTTTGCAGATAGTATTTACTTGATTTTGAACGTATACTGTGTCTAAAATTATATATTTACTTCTTGCAAATTATAAATTTGACATATACAATTTTGAGTTTGTTTTATCCATAAGGCAATATAGCTGCCAGTTTGAGAAAAATTCTCATACATAGATCATCAAAATTAAGATAATCATTTTGGGGCTCAGCAAATGGCAATATGCTTATAGATGGTTTCAGTCATTGGACATAGTAGTACAACATTGTGCATACTTATCTATTTCCACCAAGGATGCTAGTAAAATTGTCATAGTAAGAATAAAATTGTTCTGTGCTTGAAGAAATTTGCAAATTGGAAGAAGCACCACAAACTTCATCGTGTAATTTCTTCTTTGCTCGTTTATTGTCTAGACATTTAACCTGTTGATATATGTAGCGTACTTACATTGTTCATTATTTGGTTATCTTTTCTCCTGAAATTGGATAAAGATTATCATTTTGTCTTGTAGATCTTTTTCCCCCTTCTAATTTGCATTTCGTAGCATGTGTTGTATGCACATTAGTGTGTAGATGCTCAAATTCTGCATAAAGTTTAAAAGGGACAGTGAGGTTAAACCTGCTACGAGATTCTTGCTGTATAGTATCATCAAATCCCCACCTGCTTTCAAAATTGATCATTGATGAACTTTTACGGCAGTTGTGTGAGACCAAGAAGTTAATAATTAATGCTGTATCAAAGCTATGAAATGGGTCAGATAATACCAACCATGAAGCCAATGAAGAATGAAAAATACACGAAGTTGCATCTTCAGAAAAGAGGAAAATGATTGAATCAAATTATAGGGATAGCAAATTACTAGGCAAAAACAGATCTATGGATATACGAACATTAATAAGACGGCCTTTTGAGACAAAGCATGCTAATTGCAATTAACCATATGAATGAGTGATTCCCTGTGGAGCAACAAATGTGCTCAAGTTTTATGAAAAATTAAGGAAATGGAAGTCAATTTCATGTAATATCAATTGAAAGCAAAATGGGGACAAATTTTTGAGTGCCACCTCTTCAATAGGCCAAAAATTGTTTATGTCATACAAAGGATGATTTTGGGGGGTATGTAAAACACCAACTTGTCTCATGTACAAATAAGAAGACCATTTGGGATGGCTGATTTTTATGAGTTTGATTTTTATAACTGTCTTGAATTTTTTTAAAATAATGATATAAACAGATATAGGAAGTGGACTTGCTCGTCATGTTAGCATAAAGAAAGATTATATTCAATACAATAATGTACATTTCCAGTACCAGCTGTTAGCGTGTACATAGAGTGCATTGCTTGCAAAGGGTTTTTAATTCCTGCTCTATCCTGTGAAAATTAAGCTTGTGATTGTAATGGCATATTTTGACTTTATACAGACTATTAAAAATTATTTACTGCTGAAATATTCTTTTCTACTGAATGACAGGTTGCTTCAATTTGTAGATTCTTATGATCCACCGTTGAAGGGGTTACATGAAGACCTGAATTTTGTCAGCCCTCGAATTGGAGAGGTCATATTCTCATTGTCTTTACTCTGACTGTTAAAGGATGTTATAATGAAGTTTTCTTTCACAGCTTTCTTGTAGCTATGTAATTTCTACAAAATCTTTATTCTGTCTGAACCGTTTTGTTTGCATCATCGCAATATTGTTTGTTCTAGGGGTTTATTTTAGTTGTCTATCTTGTCAAATTCATGTGCAATGGCAGTAGCTGATGTGAAATTTTAAGAAAGGCAGAAAGCAGAAAATTTTGCTTCTGAATACCTGGCGGCTAAGTTTGTCATAAAACTGTTATTTGCTCGATGGAAACACATCCATTTATCAATGCGATATATAACCATCTAGAAGTAACACATTAACTAGCCAGGAAATAAAAATGACTGCCTGGCTATAAGGAATTTGCATTACCGCTTCAGTTCCAGCTGGTAGCTGCTTGAACATTATGTTGGGCAAAAAATTGTATATTTGCCACCGTAATATTAACATTCAAACTGCTGGCCAGTTTCTGTCAATTCCAGCCATTGCACCCAACTTTGGCCAGTTTTGGCTAAATTATCAGCACTTTTGGAATAATTTAAACTTAGCAATTATTTATTTATCATGTGAATTTTGATTTTTTACCCCTTTCTCACTCTCTTTCCAACTTTTTTGCCAGTTTTAGTTTTCTTCATTTTTGGATGTTTGTACTTGAAGGAGAATACAGTTAACAAACTCTTTAATTTTTTTTGACTAAGAAGTATTTAATTTGTCTATTTAAAATTTATTGTATTAAAAATATTAAGTTGTTATGTGATTTATATATATGTGCTTAATGTGTCTTAGATGGCTTATTGTGAAAATCTGATGCAGTCCCAAAATTTTTGACTCCAGTGTCCTATTCCTACTTTAACAATAATCGAAACAGATTTTGTAACTATGCCTATGTCAGATTTTGATTTCCCTCTATTCAGAATCTGTTTGCTTTTCATCTTTAGAATGAAGTTGCTGCTGCCTCTTATTATCTACCAAATGCATTGTCTTTTGAACTCTGATACATTATGACAATGTAAGTTCCATATTTTTGCCAGGTTCTAGAGGCCGTAGGTCCAATAATTTTTTTATCTACGGATACTAGGAAGTTGAGAAATGAGGGTTTTCTGAGTCCATTTCACCCTCGATATCCTGACATACTTACTAATTCTGCACATCCTATGGTAATTAATGGTTATTAATTTAATTTGCATAGTCTTTAATTTTCTGTTGCCTTTCTCACTATTTTGTTGTGCTAAATTAACCTTGTTCATAGAGGGCTCAAGATTTGGCAAATGTTACTGCTTATCGGGAATGGGTTTTATTTGGTTATCTTGTTTGTCCTGACGAGCTTCTCAGAGTAACCAGCATCGACATTGCTCTGGTACATTCCAATCACTTCCTCACCGTTTTGCCTTTTGGTTAGTAATGAGCCAATAGAAAAATATTATTTTTAAGAAACTGGGCTCTGTCTTTGTCATCTGTTTTTAACTTATACAACTATGATGTATTACATTAAATGGATTTGAGTGCGTAGGGGCAACATATTCAGATAATAGTTTTTCAGAAGAGCAAAATAGAGGATGACACTTGATATTCTTTTTATAATGAGAAACATGATAAGAAATGTGAACAAGGGTGAGGAAAAACCTGACAAATGCATTATAGTTATTGAATATTTATTCGTCCATTGAACAAGAGCTGTTTGATTGAAAACTATCCCAAATATAAGCCTCTTTCCTTCAGCTATTATATTCTTCTTGGAGCGTCCACATAAAATTGCCCATTAGGATGTTTTACGCTGAAATGCTTTATGTTCTGATACTTCAACCTTACTCTTTGAAAAGAAAAAATTCTCATACATAGCCAGTGACTGTTTTCCCAGATAGCCAGGTTTTCTTATCTGAAAGGCATTAATTGCTTGACTTGTACTTATGTCATGGATGTGCCAGAATGTGTAAATATGAGAATATTAGTTGTTGATATTGGTAATAATATTATTCTGTTGTTTATATTTGAGGTACCTTTCAGGTTGTGCTAAAGGAAAATCTGGTTCTTACTTTGTTTAGAGATGAGGTCCATTCTCTCTATGAATTAATATTTTCAGTTGAAATTATTATTTCATTGTAGACCTAATATTTTGGTTATGTGTTAAATGTGTAGTACATATTGTTGCATGAAGATTATCAGTTATATGTTTTTACCACGGATACTGGAGTCCAAAAGGATGGCCAAGTCTGGAAGGACGAAACAAAAAGAAGCAGATCTGGAGTACAGTGTTGCTAAGCAGGTTGAGAAAATGATAAGGTATCAACATTGGGAATGATGTTTTAAATTCTAAATGCTTTTCCATCATCTATTGTTTGAATGAATAGTGATGCTAAATCTCCAGCACGAGGCGAACAATGCATGAATGGCAAATAACATTAAACATGGGAACATGTAAGGTTCATGAGGACATAGCAAAACCATTCTGGGTTCCGGATGCAATAAGAGCCAGATTGCTTAAACTAGTAGATAAAGAAAAGATCTTATGTGAAATGAAGCTTTAGAACCTATGCATTGATGGACTGCATTAACTTATATAAATAGCATGTTCATAATCTAGTGGTATTTATAATATACTTTCCCATTAATTATTTGTGTGCCAATGGGAAATTAAGATATTAAAAAATGCATTCAATTGTTGGGAATAATCTGCATCACTTCTTCTGATGGTTACGTGGCACCATAGCTGCTTTAACTTCCTAGCTTGTTTGATGAAAATAGTGAGGTGCACGAGCAAGCAATATTTTCCTGTGATGCCATACACCATGAACGAAGAATATTGTTGAAGCAAGAGATTGGAAGAATGGTTCTTTTTTTCACAGATCAACCAAGTTTATTAGCTCCTAATATTCAGGTACGGAAAGTATTGAGATTTTGCTTCTATGTTTCTCCAAAAATCTTAGGCCTTATTAGGATGCTTTTATAAATAAGGACAGTAGAAGCTTCTAGTTTTCCAAACATGAATTTCTTTCTTGCACACACACACACATGTAATACATTCGCTAGAATAAGAGATCATGGACAGTCAGGACTAAGATGGCGAAAAGAGTTACTTCTTGCAAGAGTGATGGTAGGAGGTTCCTTTTAACTATCTTGGTTATTCCTGCTTCTGTGATTTGTGTGAAAATTTTTGGTTCTAACCAATATACATTTAGATTTTGGATATTTATAAATTCAGATGTTTTATGCCAGATTATGGATTGGTATTTAGCAATACTTCCCCTCAATCTCTCTCTCTCTCTCTCTCTCTCTCTCTCTCTCTATAAAAGTGGAAACTCATTTTTTTTCTTCACGCATGTGATTGACTGACCTGTAGAATTGGGATCCTGGTAACAAAGACAAAGATATAATTATGGAATTTTTTTTTTCCATTCAGGACATTGAAGTAGGCTACAAAATTGCGATTTTTAATCTTTAATAGAATAAAATAAAAGAATAAACACAGAAAGCCAACCAAATGTCCTTCACATTTTCAAAGACTGCTTTTCCAGTAGTTGAAAGAAACTGTTTTGTTTTTGTTCAAATAGCATGGTGATATAGCATATGGCTGGAGGTTGGTAATGCTAAACTCTTGGAATGGTAGACTTTTCTTTTTACCCCTTCAGATCCTAATTTAAAATTAAAAAGCATGTGCATCGTGGCAAGTTACCTTATATTCTTGCATTTGACTTATAATTTGAGACATTACTGCTTTTCTATCATTTTTATTTGATATCAACTTAAATATCTAGCGTATGACTTTATTATGAGAAAGTACAAATTTTGTGTGCTACAAGCCTTTTTTTTTTTTTTGTGTATTTTGATAAAGTTCACACTTAGAGTGAGATGCAAATGGAAGTTTGCAGTCTGATATAATTTGCACTCATGTTAAAAAAGTAGGACCATCATTTGCAAATGACGAAGTAGGTGTTGGTATGTTACAACAACCAATGCTTAT
>CM045552.1:10310406-10356766 GCA_024721245.1 Mitragyna speciosa | reverse complement strand
TTGAAACTGTTAGAGATACCTTACAGAAATAATCAATGACTATTTCTTTGCATTTTCCATCAATCACATTTAGCTTCCTTACTTTTCTAAATTGTGCTAATCAGTGAAAATAAAAGATATTAATTCCACAGTACGTGTGCTTCGTAATTCCATATCCTGATATGCATATTATTCGTCTAAATTTGCTTTAATGTGTTTCTTTATCAACAATTTTATCATCAAATTGGATGTAATGAATGTCCAAATCCTTTTTTCCTTGTAAATTTCACTACTAAATTCAAACTTCTAGAGCCACATTAAACCACTGAAAATATAATTAATATACGCATAGGTTAGGCATAAAATATTTTACGTTCGTGCATGTGTATTTACGTTCACACACTTGCACTATTTTTTGCAGGCAAGACTATTAAAAAATTTTCTGAAAATTTAGCAAACTGTCTTCACCAGAAAAATACTAATGTTACAAACACAGAGTTACATTTTCAATATGACTAAACTATATCATCTTTCCAAACCCGCAGTTATGTCTTTCTTTATCCTTGCAACTTAGATATATCCACCTTATTTTGTAAATACTTATACGGTTCAAAATCTTATGCAGTAGAAATTAACAATTAAGATTTTCGTGCAAATTTATGACTTTCAAAATTGCAGTGAGTTATGCTGTCAATACTTTTCATAGTTAGGGACACAAAATGATAACCCTGTACAATTGAGACAACAACTACCACAAACAAGTCTAGATAAACAGGTACGTAAATCTACCATCATTATACATCCCAACTCTCATTAATGTGGGCGAAACTCTTCAAGACAAAGTTGCAAGTCTAACGTAAGAAACTATAGCTTTTTAATACCTCATTAGGATATAATTGGAAAATTTTTACACAGATTCAATCTACAGTCTCTCTTGTAAATTTTGTGATTTAAAAATAGAGCCACGTCACTTTAAATTCTTACATTAACATACATTATTTTGATTACGTAGTACTCTTTTAAACCACGAGATCCACAACGGGAGCCGTGGACGCGGTTTATGTAACAATTTTCGAAATATAATTCCTTCTTCTGAAAAAATAGCATTATTCCTGAATTTCCAAACTTTGTGCAACTGCCAGAGCTGGCTGTCATAGTTCTCCTTCAAACTGAGGTTATGGATGGTAGTGTAGCAGCCAATCCATCTCAACATTTCATCGATATGGACCTCTGAACACAAGACAAAATGACTGTATCTTAGTCAAAATAGCAAACATGACACTAAAGAATAGATGATAAATACTTTCATTCTGTTGTTGACAATTAACGCAGCTCAAATGTTGGATTAATCTGCATTCCTCATTTAGCCATCAAGTCTTTTTAACACAATCTTGTTTTATATATAGCAGCTACAACTTAAAACTCAATCTAGTTTCACTTCCCTTGTACCACACTAACCATACCAGTTTACTTTTGGATTCATATCTCTCATAGCTTTGACAGTATAAGCCACTGTGATGTGAAATCTCCAGAAGCATGTGCCGACCATCTAACCTGATCATATTTAACACACAAATGGCAAAAATTTAGCTACTCAACTTAAATCTTTGTATTTCTGCTTTGACTCCTCTGCCAATCAAGGGAACTGCCATAACCCCAAAAGATTAAGAATAGGGTTAATAACACTTTGCCCCCCTGAACTTAGGGGGTAGTCACACTTTACCCCCCTGAACTTCAAATATATACACTTTGCCCCCAAGACTAGTCAAAGTTAGGAATTCAAAAAAAAAAGTGAGTGTTATGACATTATTGCCCTTTTATTAATGAATATATTTATAACTTAATATCATTTCTTTTCATTTTTAAAAGATTTATATCTTCTCTATTGTATTAATTATATAAAAATATCAAACTAAAAATTTAAAGAAAGTTAATATTTAGTTTATATCTTTGAAATTTTCCTCTTAGATTAATATGTACTTCTATATATGTTTTGTTTAATTTATTATACTTTAAGTCAAACAAAACCGATAAATAACACGACACTAAATAAATTTAATTGTTAAATTTTGTATAAAAATGGTAATACCAAACTCATTTATTTAAAGTAATTTTTTATCATTTTAATTTATTTAAACTTTTAGACTAATATCATTGTCATTTTTATATTTATCAAATTATTCCAATATGAAATTCTTAATTAAAGAATTTCTAATCATTTATTGTTTTGGACTAAATATTATATTTTTTTGTTTGACTTATTTATTCTTGTTTGCCCTAGTACTGTATAATGGGCTAACTCTTCTTTTTTCCCAAAATATTCTTTGATTAAAAATTTCATATTGGACTAATTTGATAAATATAAAAATGACTATGATATTAGTCCAAAAGTTTAAATAATTTAAAATGATAAAAATTTAGTTCAAATAAATGAGTTTGGTATTACCATTTTTATACAAAATTTGACAATTAAATTTATTTTAGTGTCGTGTTATTTATCGGTTTTGTTTGACTTAAAGTATAATAAATTAAACAAAACATATATAGAAGTACATATTAATCTAAGAGGAAAATTTCAAAGATATAAACTAAATATTAACTTTCTTTAAATTTTTAGTTTGATATTTTTATATAATTAATACAATAGAGAAGATATAAATCTTTAAAAATGAAAAGAAATGATATTAAGTTATAAATATATTCATTAATAAAAGGGCAATAATGTCATAACACTCACTTTTTTTTTTGAATTCCTAACTTTGACTAGTCTTGGGGGGCAAAGTGTATATATTTGAAGTTCAGGGGGGTAAAGTGTGACTACCCCCTAAGTTCAAGGGGGCAAAGTGTTATTAACCCAGAAGAATATAATAATATGTCAATTGTCCTTCAGTAAACAAAATATTTACATGGTTGTTTATCATGCAATGTAAATTTTATAAAATGATGAAAGTAGAAGACTTTCAAGCTCTACGAACAAGGCAAAGATGGACACATTGTGGTACAAATATAAGACCAAAACTTCTACCTTTCCATGGCAAAAATTTATTTTTGGGCAAGCATCAGTTTAGTTAATGGTCGTCAATTATGTGTCAGTCTTGGACCATCAATTTGTTTGAAGGAGAAAGCCAGAAAATACTCGTAAATGATCTCTTGAAACCTTAGGAATTTTTTCTTGTATCCTTGACTCAATGTTAGTTGCCCTTGACTCAAACGCATTCTCCATTTCTTTGGAAATATTTAAAAGTAAATATCATAGGAAATAACTTTTAGTGATATCATGAACAAAGATTTGTATTCCTTGCAATCTAGTGAGGAATTGATACATACTTACATGACAATCGTTACTACATTGTACGAACAATAATGTCAAAAGGAACATATGCCATAATTAGAAGAGGATTAGCTGAACATCAATTGTAAAGATGTTTGTCGTTATTGAAGGTTGAGCTTGGCAATGTTGTTAATCAAACCAGATACATTTTGTTCTTAACTTGTTTTTTATATTTCTGAATATATGCAATGGTTCATACCATAAATAGTTGGAGGAGGAAAGTTGTTTAGGATAGATCTAACCATATTCTGACTGTCAACAAAATTGGGTAGACAAAAATGTATGTATGATTGTTGATCAATTCAAAGTAATTTTTATACAACTGATGATGGTTGCACTATTTTCAAGCTCCAAGAAAAATGCCACCTTAGAAGATGGATATTTGGCATTTGCCTCTCATAAATTTAGTTTGTGAGTTTTGAGGTTTAGCTTTGCATGACACTAGAGCAGATTTGTTTTTAGAGGCCTTAATTAATGGCCTTGAAATTTTATGTAAAACTTGGACGTTCTTTCGTTATCTGATTAGAAAAGAAAAAACTAATCCATGATTCAACTTTTTCTACTTGATTGACCTATCCAGAGGGTTTTGGATCTCCCTAATCATGGAGAATTTCAAGGAAAAAACACTTTCTATGGTAGTGGTATTTGGAAGCCCTATAATTGTTAGAGACATTTATGAATACTGAAAGATTTCAAAAAGATGAAGAAAAAGGCAAGTACATATAAACTTAATTTTTTCATGATATTCTAATCAATTCATGGTTCCACTAAATTCTTCTCTAAGTATAACATATGACATGAAACAAATAGAAAAGGAAGTACATATTAAATAAAGAAAAAGACTAGCATACTCATGGCCTAGACCAAAAAATATAAAATAAAATAAAATAACAAAGAAACAGCCTGTAAATGGCTAAAGCTTTTCTTTCAGTGTTGTGAACAAGGAACTTGCAAGGTTGAAATTTCTTGTGGTTTAAATTTCTGAAAATCGTACATGAGACCCACCAAGGCCACAAGAATATGCATGAACTTATGAAGGATCCCAGTAATTCTCAAACACCTACCAAATAAATGATTCGGAAATAGAAAATGACATTTATCAAAAAGAATAAAATAATAGGAAAGCAGTGGAAAATGATATTTCTACAGTGGAAGCTGTTTACTTACTTTATAAAAATCTGAGTAATTAATTTTATTCTTATTAGAAATAAGTTAATATACATCACATGAGTGGTAAATCGGAAGAAACATTTCTTTTAAGTGCTAATTAAATATAATTTTGTATGGAATTTAATTAAGGAAGTTTTGTATGTGCACTGTATATATGTCTTAGTTGGATTGTGAAAGTATGCACCCCTATCAAATTTATTACATGGGGTATTTGCAAGATTGACCATCCTTTTTATTGTATAATAATAATAATAATAATAATAATAATTAATGTAGATCATTTTTTCCCCAACTTAGACATTGCTTATATGTAGTATTGCTAGACCATTAAACTTTTTTTTTTTATGATGTGAGAATTGGAGGAATGAAAAATGAGACCCACGATCCAACAGGCAATTACAGACGACAGAAGGAAGATTTTTTTTTTTTTTTTTCTGCAAGCAGAATAAATAAACACACACAAAGCTAATCAATTTTTTACACCTAAGGCCACTGAAACACTCACCTAAGCACACTCCACGAGTGAATCCCAAAAGGCAATTGCTGACTTTTGGAACCACCCACGGAACTTAAGTGCAGGGACACTACCTCACATTGTTTCGATGTGGGACGAGGGACACTCGTTTTTTACCTCAGGCTAAATCATCAACTCACCAAATGAGTTTTCATTTTTTCTGCAAGCAGAATAAATAAACACACACAAAGCTAATCAATTTTTTACACCTAAGGCCACTGAAACACTCAACTAAGCACACCCCACGAGTGAATCCCAAAAGGCAATTGCTGACTTTTGGAACCACCTACGGAACTTAAGTGCAGGGACACTACCTCACATTGTTTCGAATGTGGGATGAGGGACACTCGTTTTTTTACCTCAGGCTAAATCATCAACTCACCAAATGAGTTTTCATTTTTTTTCTGCAAGCAGAATAAATAAACACACACAAAGCTAATCAATTTTTTACACCTAAAGCCACTGAAACACTCACCTAAGCAGAAGGAAGATTGCTACGATGAAACTTGCTTCAGTATTGTTCTCTTGTCGTTCTAGAATTTGACCCTTGCGCTTAGATTACAAGAACACAACTTGATTATTTCAGGCCATATTAACTTAAAACAATTTTCTTTATTTTCTTCTGGGTGGATGGCGGCCCAACTGCGGGTCAGCCCAATCATATTTGCAACATTAGAATCAAACCATACATGCACCCACCGAGACTCATGTATATATTATATTTTGTGATTTTCTGTCTGTTTTTTTTTTCTTTTTGGTTGATTATGGTTCTTGTGGGCTGAAGGAATCATCAAACTCAGCCATAATTCTTCTATTAACCATATATGATTAAAGGAGCAATTATGTATTATCATACATTTAATTCTTATACTCTTTTAAAATGTATAATTTCAATTAAAAAAAGAAATATATAATTTCGATGAATATGGTATAACTTTGTAAATCTGTGTGGTCTATCATGTGCAATATTTACCTAAATATTTCTAATTTGGTTGAAAAAAAGAAAAAGAAGTCTAGGTTCCAGGCAACATCAATCCTTCCTTAGGGGGCAACTAATGAAGGCAATTCATAAAGATTATCCCCAGGAGAAATATTATAGTAAGAAAAGCGGTAATGTATATGGTAACGACATGATTTATATTGAGGTAAATAATTAAGGAATCTCTACAAAGTTTGTGCCGTAAAATCATAATCCAGACATTTGCAGAATGGAATTTAAAATAGATCAAATTTGGAAAGTCCCATAAACTTAAATACCAAAAAATGCTCACTAAGTTGAGGTGTTATACATGCACATCCTAATTTCTCAATTTGTCCTTTCTCATTACGCACTATAAATACAGCCCAACGAACCAACTAAAATACGCATTTTCACAGGCAAATAGTGAAAACTCTTTTATCTCATCTTTTGCTCAATTTATCTCTTTGTTAAGTTCTTTGGAAATGGCATTGAATCTCAAAGAGCAAAACTCTGATAACATTACTGGCTGGGAAATAACAACCTATAACCTCAGACCAATTTTGAATGAACATAGGGATAATCAAATCAAGGAGTCTTGTGGTACTGAAGTAAGTTGTCTTATTCCATTTCTTTAAAAACCTGAGTGTTAATACTTTGTGAAATTTTCAATTATTGTCGCTTAGATATAATCTCAGTTTAGTATTTCTGACACATTTTTTGCATGGAAAGCAATTGATGATACTCTTTGCAATTTAGGACCCATGTTTTCCTTACAATCACAAATTAAACAAGAAAGGTTAGACTTTTCGCTTGAAGTATGGATAATGGATATGTTACTTATTTTTGTACTGATTAACTAAAAAATTTAAAGTCATATTATTTTTATAAAACATTTCCATACTTTTTTTTTTTAAAGTTAAAATATTTCCACATTAAAAGTTAATTTAGTAGTCACTGCTTGAAAGGAAGCGACGTTACTATACACTGACTCTTCAAAATAAAAGCTTAAACAGATGTACAACACATTAAGCCTGGTTTTTTCCAGTGGTTCTTTCGTCATTTTCTTCTTCTGCATGCAGAATTTTTTTTTTTTTTTTTTTTGGGAGTACAATAGTTCTTAAAAGTCTGATCCAAATTTGGTGTTGTAATTTAAGACAAACTTTCTTAGCGTGTACCCACCGTGACATTCCAACAAGTTTCAATAATCTTATGGGCCACAACCCAAAAGCACTATGGGTCTCACTTATCTAACTTATAGCCTACACTTCCACATTGATTCCTTAGTTTATGGCCTTCCCAGCCATTATTGTTTCAAGGGTTTCAATCCACGAATGATCTATTTCATTTTTATATTTTAATGCTGAGAAAAAAGTCAATGCGGCCCAATAATACGAGTTTTTGAAACTCATTGAGTTCAGTTCTAGAGCTGCCGAATGCTCAACATGATGAGAATCTAATCCAACCGAATTCTCAGCAAGAGCTACAAAATCCTCAGCCAGCTGAGAATCAAGAACAATTGAATCCTCAGCAAGGTGCTAACCAAATACTGATGATGTGTA
Organism: Mitragyna speciosa; assembly: GCA_024721245.1. NCBI lineage: Eukaryota > Viridiplantae > Streptophyta > Magnoliopsida > Gentianales > Rubiaceae > Mitragyna > Mitragyna speciosa. The sequence goes on along the minus strand of CM045552.1, from coordinate 10,349,252 downwards.
ACAGAGGGCAAATGGGCTGGCAGAGAGAGAAAATGGTGTAATGCAAATCTTTGCAGAAGGTTTGAATAGAGGCAACCAATTGCCTGACCAAGACACTGATGACTTTATGGTGTACTCTCCCCCTCTATTTGATTAACCCGACCCATATTTCTATTGAGCAACCAAGGACAGTAGATTTTCTTCTTGATTTATTTCTAATTCATTTTTATGAGAAAATAGTGATTATCTATGAATGCCATGGTGACCTTTTGTGGTTGATTTTCTTTTTCTTTTTTTTTGGTTAAGTTTTTTATGTACTTCTGTACGTTCCCTTGTAGACATTTATGCGTTGCACAACAATTTAGTTTGAATAACGACTTCTTTTCACATTACTGCTTATTAATTAATATTTTGCCTTTTATGCTTAAATGAGTTGTTCTAAAGAAATGACAAGAAAGAATTTTCATGACTTGTGATATTTTCGCTCAGCAAGCTTGCATGAAGCAAAAGAAGTTCCTATATTTATTTCGTTCAGCAATCTCGTTTGAAGGAAAAGAAGTTCCTATTTGTCTACCAATTCAAGCATTTTAGTTTTAAGAATATTCATTCATTTCTTTAAGAATATTCATTTCTTTAATGCCACAACGGCAAGACTAAAATAAAAGATATCAAGATAGAAATCTGCTCTCTGTTTAGGAATTACGTAGAGAAAATTATTAATAAATGAATAGATCTGGGAACTCAAACCGTTTTCAAAGAGTTGTACATGGTGAAAATCTTTATCCAGAATTAGCCAGGATTATATCTTACAATTTGTAATCATTCCTTCACAAATCCTATAAATCATTTGTATACTGTAAATTATAATTTCTTGATAAATATGTATCTAGTTTGTAAATAATTGGTACTCAGTGAGCATTACTGTGAAAATTTTGATCACAAAATTTACCTCAACACTGATCTTAAAGTTCTTGTGTCTTGTTTGTCTCATGCATCTCAAAATTTTGTTTGCCCAGACAATGCTTTGTCTATGATGCCCAAATGGGAAGTGGTGTTTCCCGTGGCGGACGAGTGAGTAACATGTAAGAACCTATCCTTAGACTTAAATACGCAATAGCAAACTCAAAAGAAGCATATTATATTATCACAAAAAAAATATTTTTTTTGGGAACAACCATTGTATTTCACATACTTATCTGTTCTAAGGCTTATAGAACTCAGTAATAATTTGCCGTCAAACAAAATAAATCACTTTGATTTTTTATTTGAACAAAGAACAGGAACTAAATGCCACTGATGGATTGATTGTATGATTATTTATTTATGATTATATCCGTTTCTTAAAGGTGAAAGCTATGTCTCTTCAAAATGAGATCTATTACTTAAACACCTTGCTTGTGAATTTTTCTCAAATGGTTCGAGTCCACAGGCCCTGCCCATGGACCCGGTGGTGGATGAATGAGCCAATAAGGCTCGATCCACCGAGCCTTGTTGGCTCAAATCTTCACCTCAAGTGCATGGTGGGGCTTGTAGACTCAGTCTATGATAGAATGGCTCTCTTACTTTTTATATTCGTCAAGATTTAACAGAGCGTGTCAAACAAGAAATAGATTACACCAATTACATAGTTTTGCAAGAAAGAACTAATTCAATGTGCACCTTATCCTAAAAATTTTCTTTTGAACAAGTCATACTCCAAAGGTATTAACTGTTGCTGCTTTACAATTGAACTTTTTTTTTTTAATTTAGAATATCAAAAATCCTATATTCACCAATCTCACCAAAACACTGCATAGTTCAATATAAACAGATGCACAATATGGACACGCACAAGTTTATTCCAAAATGAAAACCAAACAATTGAAACGAATCAACAATTGCATCAAACACAACTTCCCGCTAGTAAATAACTAAATATAATAATTGAAAATGAAATCCTCATGGACAAAAATTGAAATTTAGTTAACAAAGATTTATTTTTAGGAGTACTATGAAGAAAAGTACTTAAGAGGGCATGCTAATTCAATTGCATCAAATGATAATGGATAGACATACTGAACCTAATCTGATTCTATCTTCCAGTTGTCCATGAAGGATTAGTATTAGATAGCAGTGATACAGATTCTTCCATCACAAACACTTGGCTTTCAAAATCTTCTTGAATAGTTGAAGGATTTGATGAAAGCTTTATGTTTTCTAATTCAATAGGCAACTTCTAATCATGGTTGGCCTTTTCTTCCCTTCTAAGTTTAGGCATCTTTGAGCAAGTTTAGCAACACCAACAACTTCTTCTTCAATCCTCTGATCTAGAACTTGAGGATCAAGAATACTGTTAAGACGATTTTCATCCATGCACTTCAAAAACCTTGTGGCCAAGCTTAAGTGACTATCATCTTCTGATATAGACGATGATATCGGTTTTTTTCTAGTCAAGAGCTCAACAAGAACAACCCCAAAGCTATAAACATCACTTTTCTCCGTAAATTGGCTTGATTGAAAATACTCTGGATCCAAGTAGCCAAAAGTCCCTTTCACCAGTGTAGTTAAGTGAGTTTTATCGGTTGCAATAGACCTCGAAATTCCAAAATCAGGAAACTTTAGCTATGCTATCTTTCATCCAATAGTATGTTGCTCGACTTGATGTCTCTATGATAGATAGGAATTGAAGTTGCTGAGTGCAGATATGCCAATGCTCCTGCTACTTCACATGCTATTCCTTAATCTCAAATCCCAAGTAAAGGGAAACTTATCATCAATTTGATTATGAATGAGGCTAGAAAGGGTTCCGTTGGGAATAAATTCATAAATCCAATAAAGGAACTTCTGTCTCTAAACAACAACCTAGTAACTTGACAATATTCCTGTGATTGACTTGTGAAAGAATGACAATCTCGTTGATGAATTGTTCCAATTGGCTTTCATCAACCTTCTTTGATGTTTTTATTGCCACAATTTTGCCATCAGATAGCATTCCTTTGTAAACTGTTACCCTGCCCACCTCGTCCAGAGTATTCGATTTTTATTGAATTGATCACTAGCCTGAGTCAAGTCCTTTGCAGAGAAAACTTCTTGTTCTTTGCATAACATTTTCATCAACAGATGACTGTTGTTGCAACAGAAGACCGCCATTTCGTTTAAAGAATTTCTCCTTAATCCTTCTATTTCTCTTTCTTTTTAATAATTTGTACGAAGCAAACATGGAAGCTAGTGAGAAATAACACGCCTGCTGCCTGTGGCCTACACCTGTATAATTCCAAAATAAAGTAATTCTCTAAATCCAACTTTAAAATGCATCACCAGTTATTCATATTCACGCATGTCCAGAAAGGTCAAAATCCACTTCACACCCCTTAACTTATCCCAGATTCTCACTTTTGTACTCCTAAATTTTAATTTTGAACAAACAGCATCCTAATTATTCCAAACATTCTATTTAAATTCAATTGTTGATGACGTCAACCAGAGTAATAAAACTTTTATCCAATAGTATTTGCACTGTAATATTTTGATCTATCTTGTCAAATTAATTTAAAGATATAGATTGGTTATCTATGATATCCAATTCTCTTTTTTATGGGGTAATTGGTTAAGCGGATGGTCAAAAAATTACGCCAAACCAGTATCCCTAATCTTTATATGGAGTCTAAGTCAACTACAACAATATAATTTTAAAGAGCAGCCAAGTTTGAAAAGTATGGCATAGAACAAAATCCAATGGCCTACACAAACCTGCAATAATCCCAGTTCTTTTCCTCCCACGTCCAACTGCTCCTGGACCTCAACTGCCCAAAGAAATCAACCATCAAAATAATTTAACAAAGAAGAAATTGTGGGAGCAATAATAAGGGGAGAAAAAAAAGTGACAAAACTGTTGGATTTATCTGATAAAGGAAATTTAGTCATCAACAAAGGAAAGCTAAACTAAAACTATTGATCCGATTGGATGATTTTATTTTTAAAAAAATAAATTTAAATATTTTACATATACAATTTTTAACCATCTTTTTATATTTTCGATCTCCTATTTATCTTCGATATGTTACGTTCTAAAAAGGTGATAATATTATATTTTCAACAATATACAGAAAAGGTAACTATGCGCACATAGTCATAGTCATAGTCATCGATTAGAACTTTCCATCAAATGAGCAATTTTTGGACTTTCCATCAGATGAGCTATTTTTGGACCATAATTGACATTTATTAATCTTTAAATTACTTTTACACCGAGAATATTTAATTTCCGTAACTAGTTTTAGTGCATTTGTTACTACTCTTATAATTCCAACTAATGATATTTTTTCTTTTTGAGCTAAATATGTCGGCACGAATGAATTTATCTAGCATGCTTTGAGTCGAACTCAAACTTTAAAATTATATAATTAACGAATTCGACTCGACTTGATTACTCCTAGAATTTATAACAAAGCTTCGGGCCGCGAGTGAATATCTAAGGCTAAGAATTAACTTACTCGAGGCACAAACTCCAGCACTTGCGTCCCAATAGAAATCCCTGGTCACAAAAACATCTCTGGACATAATTATTTGAAGCTGGGTCCCGCTCAGACCGACAAGTCGAGTCCGATACGCAATCCGCTTGCGTCTAACAGATGGGTTCATTAGGCGAAGCCCACTGCAACTCCAACCCGGGCTCGGGCCAACGACTAACGGGCAACGACGCATCCAAGTTAACAAAGCTCCGGTAGGCCCGACAACCCGTATCCCTGACCCGTATGGAATCAAAGTAGTCGACCAGCCCGCCGTGAACGTACAGCATATCTCCGAATTACCGCAAGCTGCTGCACCGTTATTAGCGTTGCGGGTCCCATTAATAAAGGTACGACAAATACTGCTTGAGGTACAATTCAACGGAGAGCTCAGCAAAGTATCCGTACAATTGAAGTGCAAGATGGTGTTATTACTGGTGATGCCGAAAGGCAAAGAGGAGGGAAAAGTACGCAATACATCACGTGCATTGCCACGTGGTGTACTAGAACCAATAATTTATCACCATGTGATAATGTTGGGTCATACCTTGTATTATTTGGCGATGTGTGATTGGTTCTAGTGCATCACGTGGCACGCCACGTGGCGCGCGTGGTGCACGCAATACTCACTCCAAAGAGGAGTTGAGCTGGACGCCTTGGGTGGAGAGATCAGCTGTGATGCAGGTGTTGGGGAGGAATGGTGAGACGTCCGATTTCCGTGGAGATGGAGATGACGGAGTAGTTGTTGTTTATGGTGTCAAATAGGAGTGAACCCGAGTTGCAGCGGAGCTTGTAGAGTTGATTACCGCAGGTGGGACCTGTGCTGAGAGGGTATGGAACTGGGCTGGTGCCGCAGTTGGGGCAGCGCTGAGCTGAGAGTGCATCCCTGGCGGAAGTTAGCAGAAGCAGGGTGGTGGTAAGGAGGAGGTGGCGGTGGTGGGAAATGGAAGAGACTGCCATTGTGGTGAGAGGGAAGATTTGATGGTGAGGTCACAGCTGGGATGTGGACTGGTAGAATTAATTATTGAAGACTTTTCGGGTTCAAGGAAATGTGCAGATTTCAGTCCCTGGAACTAGGATTTTCTGCAAGGCTCTTGCACTGATCTTGTCAATCGTGGAAGTGATTAATATTCTTGTAATACAATTAGTAATATAAATAGTGAGAGACCAATTGTCAGTTGATAGTTGTTTTTTCGAGTCAGCTAAGTGACTTCGATTTTTCAATAGAAAAAGGAAGTTTACTTTAGTGCAAGTTAGCTACGGAGTTTGGTGGCTAGTATCTTAGTTGCCTCTTAACCTTAGTACAAGGCATTCAGGTCTCTTATTTTTCGAATCACTACAACTGCAATGTAGCATTAGGGTGATTCAAATATCGTATCAGTATTAATTGTATTTATTTGTCATAGAATTTGGAAAGAAGTTTGAAGGTGAGCCCAGCATTTTGATTTCAGCTTGAAACAAACGAAAAACCTTCTTCTAAACACGGCATACTTTTCGAAGTCAAAATAGATGAGGAATTAACAAGTGAAATCCTTTTCTTTCCAATAGCAACAAAATAAAAATGCATTCCAAACACGAAATGCATTTCGAGTCAAAATAGATGAAGAATTATTAATTCGGAATTGAGACCTTTTGCATTAAAGAAAATTTTTTCCCACTTTCTATACAATTGAGATAACGTTTTTGGTCCTTTCCTTTTGTTTTTTTTTTCTCTTCGTTTGAGCATGTCAACGTTTCTCGGGGAGTGGTTGGGGAAAAAGTTGTACTGTTATTAATTATTAAAAAAAAAAAGAAAAGAGTCATGATAGTCTATAAGAATGTACTTTTTATGGAAGTTTGATGTTAAAGGATTGTTTATAAGTTATTGTAATTATGACTTAGAAATTACATAATTTTGGACTGCCATTTTTAAGATACATATACAAATATATTTTTAAATGTCACCTAAGAGCAAATCAGAAATTAATGAAACACCATTGTAATTTCAAGCAACACCTTCTATGCTAGTGGTATTTGGAAGCCCTATAATTGTTAGAGACATTTATGAATACTGAAAGATTTCAAAAAAAAATGAAAGAAAAAGACAAGTACATATAAACTGAATTTTTCATGATATTCTAATCAATTCATGGTTCCCACTAAATTCTTCTCTAAGGAATACATATGACATGTAACAAATAGAAAAGGAAGTACGTATTAAATAAAGAAAAAGACTAGCATACAGATGGCTAAGACCAAAAAAATATAAAATAAAATAAAATAAAAAAGAAACAGCCTGTAAATGGCTAAGATTTTTCTTTCAGTGTGTGAACAAGAAAGATGCATGGTTGAAATTCCTTACGGAAACACATACATGAGATCCACCAGGGAGACAAGAGTGTGTATGAATTTATGAAGGATCCTAATTCTCAAGCAGCCACCAAATAAATGATTCGGTAATAGAAAATGACATTTATCAAAAAGAACAAAATAAAAGGAAAGCAGTGGAAAATGTTATTTCTACAGTGGAAGCTCTTTTGCTTACTTTATAAAAATCTGAGTAATTAATTTTATTCTTATTAGAAATAAGTTAATATGCATCACATAACTGGTAAATCGGAAGAAACATTTCTTTTTAAGTGCTAATTAGATATAATTTTGTATGGAATTTAATTAAGGAAGTTTGGTATGTGTACTGTACATATGTCTCAGTTGGATTGTGAAAATATGCATCTCTATCAAATTTATTACATGGGGTATTTGCAAGATTGACCATCCTTTTTATTGTATAATAATAATAATAATAATTAACGTAGATCATTTTTTTCCCTTATATCTTCGGGAGTAAAATCATACTTGAAACTGTTAGAGATACCTTACAGAAATTCTCAATGACGATTTCTTTGCATTTTCCATCAATCACATTTAGCATCCTTACTTTTCTAAATTGTGCTAATCAATGAAAATAAAAGATATTAATTCGACAGTATGTGTGCTTCGTAATTCCATATCCTGATATGCATATTATTCGTCTAAATTTGCTTTAATGTGTTTATTTATCAACAATTTTACCATCAAATTGGATGTAATGAATGTCCAACACCTTTTTTCCTTGTAAATTTCACTACTAAATTCAAACTTCTAGAGCCACATTAAACCACTGAAAATATAATTAATATACGCATAGGTTAGGCATAAAATATTTTACGTTCGTGCATGTGTATTTACGTTCACACACTTGCACTATTTTTTCCAGGCAAGACTATTAAAACATTTTCTGAAAATTTAGCAAACGGTCTTCACCAGAAAAATACTAATGTTACAAACACAGAGTTACATTTTCAATATGACTAAACTATATTATCTTTCCAAACCCACAGTTATATCTTTCTTTTTCCTTGCAACTTAGAAATATCCACCTTATTTTGTAAATACTTATACGGTTCAAAATCTTATGCAGTAGAAATTAACAATTAAGAATATTTATAAATTTATAACTTTCAAAATTGCAGTGTTTTATGCTGTCAATCCTTTTCATAGTTAGGGACACAAAATGAGATAAAGCCAGTACAATTGATACAACAAATACCACAAACAACTCCAGATAAACAGGTACGTAAATATACTATCATCATACATCCCAATTCTCATTAATGTGGGCGAAGCTCTTCAAGACTAAGTTGCAAGTCTAACATAAGAAACTATAGCTTTTTGATACCTCATTAGGATATAATTGGAAAATTTTTACACGGACTCGGTCTACAGTCTCTCTTGTAAATTTTGTGATTTAAAAACAGAGCCACGTCATTTTACGCCACTTTAAATTCTTACATTAACACACATTATTATACTTATGTAGCACTTTTTTTAAACCACGAGATCCACAAGTGGGACCGTGGACGCGGTTTATGTAAGAATTTTCCAAATATAATTCCTTCTTCTGAAAAAATAGCATTATTCCTTGAATTTCCAAACTTTGTGCGACTGCCAGAGCTGGCTGTCATAGTTCTCCTTCAAACTAAGGTTATGAATGGTAGTGTAGCAGCCAATCCATCTCAACATTTCATCGATATGGACCTCTGAACACAAGACACAATGACTGTATCTTAGTCAAAATAGCAAACAGGACACTAAAAGAATAGATGATAAATACTTTCATTCTGTTGTTGACAGTCGACGCAGCTCAAATGTTGGATTAATCTGCATTCCTCATTTAGCCATCAAGTCTTTTTAACACAATCTTTTTTTATATATAGCAGCCACAAGTTAAAACTCAATCTAGTTTCACTTCCCTTGTACCGGACTATAACCATACCAGTTTACTTTTGGATTCATATCTCTCATAGCTTTGAAAGTATGAGCCATTGTGATGTGAAATCTACATAAGCATGTGCCAACCATCTAACCTGATCATATTTAACACACAAATGGCAAAAATTTAGCCACTCAACTTAAATCTTTGTACTTCTGCATTGACTCCTCTGCCAACATTGCTTCAAGGGAACTGCCATAACCCCAAAAGATTAAGAATATAATAATATGTCAATTGTCCTTCAATAAACAAATTATTTACATGGTTGTTTATCATGCAATGTAAATTTTATAGAAATGATGAAAGTAGAAGACTTTCAAGCTCTACGAACAAGGCAAAGATGGACACATTTGTGTTACAAATATAAGACCAAAACTTTTACCTTTCCATGGCAAAAAATTTATTTTTGGGCAAGCATCAGTTTAGTTAATGGTCGTCAATTATGTGTAAGTCTTGGACCATGAATTTGTTTGAAGGAGAAAGCCAGAAAATACTCGTAAATGATCTCTTGAAACCTTAGGAATTTTTTCTTGTATCCTTGACTCAATGTTGGTTGCCCTGGACTCAAACGCATTCTCCATTTCTTTGGAAATATTTAAAAGTAAATATCATAGGAAATAACTTTTAGTGATAGCATGAACAAAGATTTGTATTCCTTGCAATCTAGTGAGGAATTGATACATACTTACATGATAATCGTTACTACATTGTACGAACAATAATGTCAAAAGGAACATATGCCATGATTAGAAAACGATTAGCTGAACATCAATTCTAAAGATGTTTGTCGTTATTGAAGGTTGAGCTTGGCAATGTTGTTAATCAAATAGATACATTTTGGTCTTAACTTGTTTTTTATATTTCTGAATATATGCAATGGTTCATAACATCTTTTTTTTTGTTTTTTTTTCTTCTCTTTTTCTCTTTTTTTTTTTTTTTTGAGAAATATAAAAGTAAATAAACTAACATGACGACTAATGCATGATGACATGAGAAGAACAAGAATGATAAACTAAGACGCATAAGTGTGCAATTAGAATGACATGGTATCTAATGCTGCGAATAACTATTGAAAATTGAAACACCGGTACCCAATGCTGACGATTGAGCCTACCATGAACTTGAAAATAAAAATCGGTATCCAATGCAAAGATTGAGCCTACCGAGAACTGAAAATAAAGACGGTACCCAATGCTGACGATTGAGCCTACCGTGAACTTGAAAATGAAAATCGGTACCCAATGCAAAGATTGAGCCTACCGAGAACTGAAAATAAAGACGGTACCCAATGCTGACGATTGAGCCTACCGCAAACTGAAAATGAAAATCGGTACCCAATGCGAAAATTGAGCCTACCGAGAACTGAAAATAAAGACGGTATCCAATGCTGACGATTGAGCCTACCGCAAACAAAAAAATGAAAATCGGTACCCAATGCAAAGATTGAGCCTACCGAAAACTGAAAATAAAGACGGTACCCAATGCCGACGATTGAGCCTACCGCGAACTAAAAATGAATGAAAAAGTGCGAACACAATACGCGAACTATTAAACACATTAAAACACCGGGCAATATGCTAGACAAATGTAAGACAATGCAAGACAATTTCTAAATGAATGCAAATTGAGAAAAGTAAAACATGCTAATGGGGTACGGACTAAGAAAAGAATGCATGACATATAAAAATAAAAATGCAGAGTTTAAGTTGTCAGATTAAAATAAACGAAAATTAAAACCCAACGGACGAGTTGGGACTTAAGCAAAAAGTAAACCCAACGGACGAGTTGGGACTTAAACATAAAAATAAACCCAACGGACGAGTTGGGGCCCAACGGACGAGTTGGGACTTAAGCAGAAAACTAAACCCAACGGACGAGTTGGGGCCCAACAGACGAGTTGGGACTTAAGCAGAAAAGTAAGATATGCGTAACCCTAGACAAAATCAAACTAATATGCCACATGCTAATCAAATGATGAATAAGTGTCGGTTCGAAAAAGTAACACAAGATGATGTAACACAGACTGCTAGATAAAATGCATGAATGCATGATCCTAAACTGATGAACAAAATGCACCAGACAAAAATGAATAAAATGAGATCCAGACTGATGAAAAAATGCATAAAGAAATTTGAGACATGGGAAAGCTTAAAACAATTATCGAACATTGTATTTAAATCATCCCAAAGATCAAAATTTTCAAAAATTTTTTTTTGCCCCAATGTATGACATCAAATTAACCTAAAACCACTCTTTTTGAGATTTTGTATCAAAATCTATTTAAATTCATCTCTTGCAAAAAGCTTGTCTCAGTACAAATGAATCTCAAAAATCGAATTTTTGCCAAAAAAATTTGCCCCAGTGTCAATTTTTGAAAGTCGATCTTTGAAGTGAATTGCACTCTTGCTCAAATCATCATTATCTAAAAAAAATTGCCCAGTTTTTATTCTTGATGAAATGTCCTCAATTGAATGACGATGTGATTGCACCTGCAAAAAGAGGAAGCAACTACAATTGCAAAAGTGATACCACCATCTGAACAGTCCCTTGACTCTGCTAGCGCATATAAACATGAAGTATTGCCATTCTGAGTCTCTGACCAATCTCTTACTTTACCTTCTGCAAGTTTTCCGATTCAGTGAACTTCTGATTCACGACTCAAATCCAAATCTCTCCAAAATAGTCTTTCAATTCATGCATGCCTCTGACTTCTGATAAATTTAGGATTAGCCTTTGATTTTATTCAAATTCAAACAAAAGCAAAATGTCAAAATTTCAAAACAATGAATTGGTTAGAAAATGCTTCACATGCAATAATGTAAAAGAAATTATGTACAGTAAACAACACACAAAGACTAAATGAAATACAATTAAATGAAACATTTTTCAAAAAAGTCAATTTTGGAATAATGGTTTAAAAGATGCTTTTTGATCTTTGGATGTCATTCCCATTTGAATTCTGACATTGCCACAACTGATCAATGCAGACGAAAAACCTCAATCAACTGTTCTCATCAACTTCCAATGACTTCCATGTCGGCATACTGATTTTCTCATCCGTGAGCCTTCAACTTGTCACATTCTCCTAACCATAGGATTCTTCCGGATTACTGACTTCAGGAGGAGAAATGGAATGAACGACAGTGTCCAAAATTGAGATGATCTTTCCTTTTTCATTAAAACAAACAGTGCTCAAAGAATATTTGGCATCAGTAAGGCAATCTTCCCTTGTTGATTTGGGATAGATATATTAACATCATCTGCCATGTGCTAGAATGCATCATTTTGACACTTGTCAATTCCCCCACACTTGAATCATTACTTTGTTCTCAATCATTTGCAAAAATATGAGATCAACTAGTGATTCAAGCATTGAAATCACACATGTGCGTTCTAAAATGTATTTCTTCAAACCAAGTAAATGACCATTATGCAATTTATTATCTTGCCTTTAATACTCATAATATCAAGCAAAGGAGAAGGAATTATATCACAATTAAGCAAGTTCAACTTAATTTCTTCGCCTTACTAAATTTCACAAGTAAACAAATCATACGATCAATCAGAGAACATCACATGTCTTATGATCAATTTCATCATTTTTTTTCACTTGAGGGATATTTGTAATATCAAACTAATGACTCAAGCTACGAGAATGTCTTTTGACAGCGAAAACCGACATTGGTTATGAAGGTTTCCGGTTACTCAACACCTCAATCTCTAAGTAAGTAGCAAAAACTGTATTTGAGAAGTACAATTGCCTTTTTACTGCAAGAATCGACATTTGTTCAATGAAGACTCCTGATTACTCAACAATTTACTTACTCAAATTTATGATGCATTACTCATAATTCCAGTACCATTTGACGCGAAAGTCGACATTTTTGGATGAAGACTCCCGGTTACTAAGCACGAGAACCATTGGAGTAGAAAAAAGTTATGTCATACCTTTCTTTCTTTATCTTTTTTTTTTCTCTTTTTTTTCTTTTTCTTTTCTTCTTCTTCTTTTTTTTTGCAGTATAAAAATCCCTCATAATAGATGTCACATCACGTATTACATGAATGCAGTAATTGACTATAATCAATATTTAACGTGTGAAATCGAGTAAAGAAGAGAAATTTTCATCAAACATGCAAAATTTTGGACATAATTTCAACCACTTTACAAGATATATTTTCTATAAGAACAAAACTCCAAACCACATAATAATCATTTCTTAGTACTTGGAGAAAGCATTTGCCAAAGTACATAGAAGTAATTTCAACCAGTAGGGGAATTATACAAAACTCAAGCGTGTGATATCCTCTATCTTCACCTCACAATAACTTATACAACAAATTCCGAAGGTGACTGAGAAATTGTGGACAAGAAACAATAAAACTTCCCTTGTGAACTGGTTGAAGTGGCATCCCCTGCATGTTTGTTCTTTTATTGTGCTTGAATTGCCCAAAAAGTACATCCAAATTGGCTTGACATTTTGCAGATCTTCGGAACAAAAGAGCATTTTGACTTAACTCGCTGACCGATGTCTTGGTGTCAATGTTCGGGATTTCTACCTCTTCCAAGATTAGTTTGGATTTTCCTTTCGTACCATTCGGAATCCTTAACACAAAGTCCAAATTCCTTTTCAGGTATCACTCTGGCTCCTCATTAACAGCTTGTGCTTATTTTGAAATCTGAAGAGATATTGAAGTGGCAATTATCAGCTTCAAATAAGATAACATCCGAATACCATGAGCATTTATTTTCACCCTCAAAAGATACAAGAAAAATATTTTTCTTTTCATTCAATTTGAGCTTACACTCACTCATCAAAAGAGAAACTTTACAATGACACAAACCTATCATTAGGTTTTGAGAAAAATGTGACTTATTTCGAGGTCTCATCAAAGAATCGTTTGCTCAATAGGACAAAAGATTTGAAGAAAACTTTTCGAAAACTAAATGCAAGACATGAAGGGAAAATCAAATGTCATAAACAAATTTGAGAAAGCAACTTATTGAACACTTCATCTGAGAAAAATTTTGGAGATAAGGCAATCTTAAATTTACAGAAGGAGTGCAATTATTAGCATCCAAATTATTTACAATTGTCCAGCTATGACATACAATTTCATTTATCACATTGATTATTCTAACCAAACTCACCTATCTAGTTTCTAGCACTATCAATTCTAAAAAAATCGAGTCGTCTATGACCTTTCGAATAATTCAAAAGAACACTCATGTTTTTGATGTCCTTACGGGTCTCGAACATGTGACAGGTTTATTTAGAATTGGACCATAATTTAAAATACTCAAATGTAAGACCAGATATGTATCAGATGTCTTTCTTATTTTACCGCCTCCGTTAGAGGACCTGTAAAAATGAAAAAAATCAAAGTTAGTATAAATAAAAACAAAAACGGATGCATGTCCTAGGGGAGCCCTTATTATGCCAAGGGTAGGCCTAGCATGAAATGCAATCCTTTAGGGTGAGACCCCCCTTTTCTAATCGTAGATAAGCCAGATCCGCCTGAAAGAGATGCCTCCATTCTGCTCGTATTACCTTACCTAGGGTCTCACCCGCCAGGATTTACCAAAAATATAAACGTGCATGTCTTTTAGGGTTAAGTACCCAAGACAAAAGGGCGGCTTTTTCTATCATGGGATTCCCGAAATGGCATTCCCTCTAGGGTTTATGCATGATGCCAGTTTATTGAAACAAGTTAAAATATGTGAAAATGCCAAATTTGAAAAATTTCTAAAAGTTTTTTTTTTAATGATGCAAAATTTCTTCGAGAAAGATGGACCATAAACTATACAAAAGAAATTATTGACTTCGAAAAATATTTGATTGAAAAAAAATCGAACCTCTAAAAGGTTACGAAACACAATATTAAAAGAGATAAAAAATCATGACTTCATATAGGAACGTATAAGTTAAAACGTCAATTTATTAAAGTAGAATGAAATATGTGTTAGAATCACCTTTTGTGTAATGTGGGTCGGGAGGGCGGGGGATACGGCAAAAATGACATGTTAATTTTTGAAAAAGGATAAATACAAGCTGTGCAAAAAATTTGACCACCCGCGTGCATTTATTGACTCTAAGAAAATTTGGTTCGAATAAAACTGACAAGTACAACAAGAATGAAGTAATCATTGAAAAAGATTTAAAAACTAAGGATTTAAAAAACTACAATTTTATTCAAGAATATACAAGATGAAAAAATCGAAATTTTCAGGATTTTTAAGAAATTCACAATGATTGATCCCTTGGGTATTTATAACAAAATGCAATTTGCAAAAAATTTATGAAATTCCATTTCCATCTTTCTCGAAGAAAATTAATTATGAAAACGAAATTTAAACGTGCCAAAAGAGGGTTGGCTTTCCTACGAGAGCACCATGCCAGGGCTCTTTATTCTATGGTTGTGAATGCAATCAAAATAAGAAAGAAATTGTGTTAGTTTATTCAACAAATAACACATAACACATTGGCAAAAACAAATAATACACATAGATAACAAGTAAATGGCATAACAAGAAAATAAAGGAGGTTGGTTCCCTCCTCTCGTGCCTTAGTGTACCTGATAGGGTAAGGCTGACTCTACCCTAGGTTATTCTACATGGATGCATGAGGTTGGGCTCACTAATGCATCTAGACTCAATTAGGCTGTCGGTTCCCAAGCCTTCAGACCTAAGGGTAAGGGTCATCAATCCCAAAGCCCTTGGTCGGTGGCTCGAGTGATCCCCTGGACACTGCTACGTGCACAGTCGGGCCACGGCCACATGTCCAAGTGGAATCTATTTTTAAAGCCCAAATCTCTAGACTTGTGGACTCAAGTCAAGAGTTTGGGTGATCTCCTAGACAATGCTCACGTGCACAGTCGTGCCACGATCACATAGCCCAAGTGGATCAAGCCTGCGATATGGTTTAAGGCTCCCGAACCTTCAGACTTAGGGACCCAAAAGTAACAAATCCGTCAATTCCAAGGGCCCCGGTCGGTGGTTCGAGTGATCCCCTAGACACCGCTACATGCACGAATGCGATGGCCGCATGTCCAGGCAGATCGATCCTAATCCTAAAGGGATGGGTGGGTGGCAACCACCAAAAAGAGAAAAAGGGTAAAAATATCGAATGCACGTATGAAGTGCTCCTTATGAGAGGAGGGAATGATAAAGCGTGGGCTCTAAGGGTGACTGATCCCCTCCCAAATGCAAGCGTGGTCGAATAAAGCAAAAGTAAATAAATCATACATACATCACATAAAGTAGCCGAGAGACGGGAAGTGTGTGAGATGCAAAAGAAAAATCTAAAAACCTAGAAAAGAAAAATGCAATCCTAACATCCAAACGCGATGGAATAAAGGGTTAAATAAGGAAAAGATGATTAAGCCTAGTGCTCGGACTCACTAGTGATCCCCAGTGGAGTCGCCAAAATCCTGTCGCGTCCTAAAAAATCGTAGAGTAAAAGGGTGCTAGTGGGGTCGTTGACTGTCGCGTCCCGAAAAGGACGGTCCGGTCTGATGACCCTTTTCGAAAATAAAGGTTTTTGGAAAAATCCGTGCGTGTGTGAGAAAAATCAAATTTTAGTAGAAAAAGTGTATTTTAAGAAAAATGGTATTTTAAAAGAAAACAAGGCCGGGACTAAAAGTGCGACAGGTTTGGCCAAATAATTTTTGAAAAAGGGTTTTATTTTAGAAAAATGGAGTCGCCACTTGGTACTGAGTTAGGGTGTACCAAGTCACCCGAAAAATCATTTAACAAAATAAAAATAAAAATTTTAGAAAAATATTTTAAAACCCTTTTTCGACTCCGGTCTACGAAAAACGAGAGAAAAGGGTCCGGGAGTCACATTTGAAGAAAGGGAAGGCAAAGGCTTGCGCCTAAGGCACCCTTTCAACCTAGCCGAAGCTAGTTGCGAGGTTTAATCAAATTTTCCTAAATTAACCCTAGATTCTATCGCGTTTTGGATGTATCTAAATGAATGCAAATCCTAAGTCTAAATGTGAGTATCGGAGGGTCGAAATGTTCCGTCGAGGCTTGGTCGGAATTATCGCATTAATTGCGAAACCCGAGTCGAGACCTCGAGAGGAGTCACGAGTTTATGCAAAATGAAATGCAAAAAGAAAAGAAAATAATAATATATAGTAAGTGATCGAAGAAAGTGGGATATGCAACATGACGGGTACGGGGGACTAATAATCTCGTGACTGAATATTTCTACTCACGGAGGGGGGAACGGCATGTACGCCACCGCTTCCCACGTGAGTAGACGACTATTTCTAGTCGAATCACACAAATGTCCTAAATTCTAAGTGAAATGCAACCTAAATGTCATGCATTTTAAAAATGTGTCAAAATAATAATAATAATAATAATAATAATAATAATAATAATAATAAAATCATGCCAAATGGAAAGAAAACTAAAAAGTGTGTGAAATGAGATGTGAAATGCACACGAATGCACCTAATACTAAAATGTCCTAAGGGTCTAGCAGTTGGACTAGCCCGTTCTAAAAATTCCACTAGCGTTGGACTAGCGGGAAAAGAATGAAGCCACAACTAGCGTTGGACTAGTGTGGTGACGGAATACCATAAATCATGAATTAAACATTAAAGCATGAATTAAAAGCAAATTAAACATATAAAAACATATAAGATCACATAGGAGCACATAACACATAAGCATAATATTCTAGATGCAAAAATCCTAAGGAAAGCGGTAAAAGAAATAAACACGTAAGCACGCAAAAGCAAATAAACCCTAACTATTACACCAGGGGGCTTGATTTACAATTTAAGGGGGGAAATTAAAAATGCCCTATCTATTACATTTTCTATCTAAATATACAAAAATATTTGTAAACAATATAAAAAGAAAATAATCTAATTATTACATTAGCTAGCTAAATACAAGAACATTACATTTTTGACAAAATAAATAAATAAATACGCAAAAATTGCATAAAATGAGAAACGCATAAAAAAGTGCATAAAATATCACATTAGAGCATATTGGAGCACATAAAGAGGCAATTAAAAGGTAATGAAAATACCTTTTTGAAGGCCCGGTACAAAAGCTTAAAAACGAACACACAAGTTAAGGTACCATTATTTAAAGCAATAAAGCATAAATATAAAATATGACAAAATGAATTTCAACAAATTGAGGTAGATGCAGGTTTCTAGCAAGTCAAGGGGACAAAACATGAATTTTAACAAGTGAAGGGGGGAAATCTGTAATTAAGAGGAACTTAATTGAAAAAAAAAACCAAATCTAGGAGGTCACTCCATGAAATTAAGTACTTGATTGCATAATATAAGAACACCTAGGGTCCAGGAACTGTACTCAAGAATAAAAAGGCTAGAACCGAAATATTTAATTATAAAAAAAATCTCCAAATTGATGCCTAAATTAAACTACATTAATTAACCTAACTAACTAAATCAAACATATTATGAAAAAAAAGGATCAATTTAAAGCAATTGAGGGCTTAATTGGAATGAATTCAACATTTAGGGGAATTTACAAACGTTATGGGCTTGGAAGAAAAGAAAAGAAAAGAAAAAGAAAAAAAAATTAAGGGCTTTTTTATGAACACTTTAAAACTAAGAAAGTCAAAATATAAAGATCCATTTCATCTTGCATCAAATCAAATAGAACATATAAAATTCTAAATAATATACTCATACCCCAATTCGGTTCCTCAAACAGATAAGATTCCTGAAATTATTTCATATTTAAGAAAAATAAACGAAACATAAAAAAAACATATAAAAAAAAATCCCACACTACTAATTACCAAAACCGGATTTCCTTATTTTCTTCTCCTTTTTTTTTTCCTAATTTTTCTTCCCCTTTTCTTTTTCTTTTCCCCCACCTTTTGTTCTTTCCTTTCTTTCTACCTTACAGATTCTATTTTCTATTTCTCTCTGAGTCTCACTCCTCTCTCGTTTCTCGCTTGCTTATCCTCTTCTTCTCCCCTTCTCCGTCTTCATCCCCTGTTCCCTTTCTTTTCCTTTTCTCTTCTGTCTTCTCCCCCGATTCTGTTTCTGTCCGTGTCTTTCCTTTGTCTTTTTCCCTCTATCAGATTTTTCTTCTACTTCCCCTTTCTTCTCGCTGTTTCCTTCTATTCTCCCTCATCTCTCACTCTTTCGATTTTCTTCTCTCAATCTCTCGCACTCTCTGTTTTCTCTCTCACCTCTCTTTGCTCTCTCTTCCGTCCCACTCTCCCTCACTGTCTCCAGCTCTTTGCCCTCTCTCGTTGTTCTTCCTCTCTCTTGCAGTGTTATGCTGTGGCAGGGGAATAGTGGGTCTCGGAGCTGCTTGTGTAAATGGATAGGAGACCCAGGGCTTTTCGGATGATGATTTGAGGGGAAATTTCAGCAGATGCTTGGTGATATTAGGCTGCGATTGGGTTATTTCTGATGAGTTTGGGATTGCGATTTACAGGAATTTGGGCAGTGGTGGCGAGGCTGTGTGATTGTGGGTGACCAATTGGTGATTAAATTTGAACTGATGGTGGCAGTGAATGGAGGGCAGTGGATGCGGAGCTGTGAATTGAACCTGGTGATGTTAGGGCTTGTTTTTTCTTGTTTTGCAGGTGTGTCAATGGTTGATTGGAGTGGATAGGGCTGTGGATTTGATTGTCCGGTTGTTTGTGGGGTGAATTGGGGATGAAGCTTTGTTGTTTTGGGTAATTGGTACCTAATTGGGAAGCTGCAGAGTGGTGATTTTGGATTGCAATTGGGCGGTTAGAGTGAATCTGATGGTGAGGGGAATTAGTTATTTGGTGAAGGAGTTGGAATTCTGATTGTGACTTTGTGTGTGCCTGGAATGATGTTAGTGTGTGCGTGGGTATAGGCTTAGAGAATGAACGAATGTTGTGTGTGTTACTGCGTGTGTTTGATTGAGTCTTTGTGTGCTTGTGTGAGATTGTGCATGAATTCTGTGATTTATGTGTGAATTTTGTGCTCTCAGAATGATAATTGTGGTTGTTTTGGTTGGTATGATTGTTGGATTTTCATTGCAGGTGGAGGTTAAGAGAATTGGGTCTATGACTGTGGTGGTGAACCGTGTGAGGTGGTGGTTTGATTTGACAAGGGACACGGTGGTGAATCTTGAGGGGTGGAGCTTCGGTGGAGGAAGAAAGAGGGGGAAGAGAGACGGTGGGAATGGAAGAGGAAAAACCAGAAAACAGGAAACAAAGCCCCAGAACACCATGATTCCAGAAGCAAGAACAAAATAGAAGGAAAATTCAGGAACAAAACAAAATTCCAGAAGAAGAACAGCAAGATATACTAAGAACATTGAAAGATATAACCCAGAAACAAATAGGAAAAAAGAAAACAGAAATCAAATAGAAAAGAAAGAAAACATCAGAACTTCATTAATATCTTAACTAATTAATCAGATTTACATGACAAATTCACATAAAAAGTAAAAAATGATGAATCCAAACAAACATAGAAAATTTAGTTGAGATGTTACCTGTTAAACTTGAAGATTGATGATGAAGGAAAACGATGAACAGTAGAATCCGAGGTTGAAGACGATGAACAGTAATAATAAAAGAAACGGCGGCTCCCTTTTTTTAGTGTGTGTTTTTTTTTTTGTGAATGATTGTGTGTGTTTGATCTTAAAGCACAAAAATCAAAGTGTTTGTAGGTTTTTTTCTCTATTTTCCTAAATCCCTAAGTGGGGTATTTATACTGCACAAGTCTTAACCTCCAAGAAATGATTAAAAGACCAAAATGCCCCTTGACTACAAAAATTATAACTTTATCCTTAAAAATTTATTCTCTCACAATAATGAAAAAAATCAAGAAAAATGTAAATAATAAATTCATTAACACTAATTCACTCCAAAAGAAGTTAGAAACTTAGAAACATGCTTAAAATCTAAAAACGAATTTGGGACCCAAAAATTGGTGAAAAATGAGTTTGGAATGTGAAATGACAATTTTGCCCTTGGATGTCAAAAATTCATAGAAAAATAGCTATTGACCTCAACAAATTATCAAAAATTACAAGTAAGTTTAAAACACTAGAAAATGCATTTTTGACTCAAAATTTGGTGAAAAATGAATTTAAACTGTAAAATGACGATTTTGCCCTCGGACAATGAAAATTTACAGAAAAATAGTTATTGTCCTAAAAAAAATTATCAAAAATTAAAAATAATCTTAAAACATTAGAAAATGCATTTTTGACTCAAAATTGGTAAAAAATGAATTTAATTTGTAAAATAACGATTTTGCCCTTGAATAATGAAAATTCACAGAAAAATAGTTATTAATCTCAGAAAATTATAAAAAATTAAAAATAAGTTTAAAACATTAGAAAATGCATTTTTGACTCAAAATTGGTGAAAAATGAATTTAATTTGTAAAATGACAATTTTGCCCTTGGGCAATGAAAATTTACAGAAAAATAGTTATTGTCCTCAGAAAATTATCAGAAATTACAAATAAGCTTAAAACACTAGAAAATGCATTTTTGACTCAAAATTGGTGAAAAATGAATTTAATTTGTAAAATGACAATTTTGCCCCTTGGGCAATGAAAATTCACAGAAAAATAGTTATTGTCTTCAGAAAATTATCAGAAATTACAAATAAGCTGAAAACACTAGAAAATGCATTTTTGACTCAAAATTGGTAGAAAATGAATTTAACTTATAAAATGAGGATTTTGCCCTTGGGCAATGAAAATTCACAGAAAAAATAATAATCATCTCTGAAAAATCAAAGAAATTTAAAAAAAACATGCTAATAGAAAAATATGAATTTAAAGCCCCCAAAAGCTAATAGAAAAATATTTATAGATAAAATTACTATTTCCCCCCCCCAGATTATTGAAAATTAAAAATGAAAAATTAAAATTTATCCCAAAAAGTGCAAACATGCCCCCAGTGTTTGAAAATAAATGGTGTGTCAAAATTTGGTGTCTACAGTTTGCCCTTCTTTGTCGGGAATCTCGCAAAGATTTCAGACAAAGATGTAGACAACACCAAATTTTGATTCACCTAAAATGTAAACTAAAACATCTAACATGCATAGTAGCTATATGCAAAATCAATGGACAGATGAATCATAAAACATGTGACCGAGCCCTCAAAAAGCTGCCTACATATCCCGGTGAAAGGAATCAGGTCAAACGTAGTTCAGATACAAGTGAACGGTGGATGCGAAACACAATTACAAATGGTACTCAAGAATTCAAAATTTTCAAAATTTTGTGATCAAAAGAAAGAAATGCAACTTTCAAACTGCTAAACAAAGATAACATAAATTGGTAAAAGACTGCAAAAAAAATTAAAGTGCTTAAACTAATAGGCAAAAAATGAGTTTAGGTTGCTAAATGAAATAAATACTAATAAGTTAAATGCAATGTCTGGACTGCCAGACTTGAAAACGTAAATAGATATATGCCGTTCAGGCTGCTGAACGGATGTATGACCTTGGGCTGCCAAGGTTGATGAATGCAAAGTTTGGGCTGCCAAACTTAAAAAGTAAATAGACAGATGCCGACCAGTCTGCTGGACAGATGCATGACCTTGGGCTGCCAAGGTTAATGAATGCAAAATTGGGCTGCCAACTTGAAAAAGTAAATAAATGATTCTGAGCTGCCAGGAATCATAAAAATGCAATGCAAAGTCTGGGCTGTCAGACTTGAAAATGTAAATAAACAGATGCCGACCAGACTGCTGGACGGATGCATGACCTTGGACTGTCAAGGTTGGTAAATGCAAAGTTGGGCTGCCAACTTGAAAAAGTGAATAAATGATCCTGGGCTGCCAGAAATCATAAATGCAAGGTCTGGGCTGCCAGACTTGGAAACATAAATAAAAGATGCCGACCAGGCTACTGGACGGATGCATGACCTTGGGTTGCAAAGGTTGATGAATGCAAAGTTGGACTGTCAGACTTGAAAATATAAATAAAAAATGCATGACCCTGGGCTGTCAGGGATCATGGAATGCAAAGTCTGGGCTGTCAGACTTGGAAATGTAAATAACAAATGCATGACCCTGGGCTGTCAGGGATCATGAATGCAAAGTCTGAGCTGTCAGACTTGAAAATATAAATAACAAATGCATGACCCTGGGTTGTCAAGGATCATGAAATGCAAAGTCTGGGCTGTCAGACTTGGAAAAGTAAATGACAAATGCATGTTCCTGGGTTGTTAGGAATCATGAGATGCAAAGTCTGGGCTGTCAGACTTGGAAAAGTAAATGACAAAAGGTGAGTCCAGGCTGCTGGACAAAATAAATACGATAAAGATTTTAAACAAGGGAAAAATAAGTGTTAAGCATAGGATACAATCTAACTAAAAAATTTTCCTCTCTTTTTTTTTTCCCCTTTTTTTTTCTCTTTTCTTCTTTTTTTTTGTTTTTTTTTTCCTTCTCTTTTTCTCTTTTTTTTTTCAATTAAGTTCCTCTTAATTACAGATTTCCCCCCTTCACTTGTTAAAATTCATGTTTTGTCCCCTTGACTTGCTAGAAACCTGCATCTACCTCAATTTGTTGAAATTCATTTTGTCATATTTTATATTTATGCTTTATTGCTTTAAATAATGGTACATTAACTTGTGTGTTCGTTTTTAAGCTTTTGTACCAGGCCTTCAAAAAGGTATTTTCATTACCTTTTAATTACCTCTTTATGTGCTCCAATATGCTCTAATGTGATATTTTATGCATTTTTTATGCGTTTATCATTTTATGCAATTTTTGCGTATTTATTTATTTATTTTGTCAAAAAATGTAATGTTCTTGTATTTAGCTAGCTAATGTAATAATTAGATAATTTTCTTTTTATATTGTTTACAAATATTTTTGTATATTTAGATAGAAAATGTAATAGATAGGGCATTTTTAATTCCCCCCTTAAATTGTAAATCAAGCCCCCCGGTGTAATAGTTAGGGTTTATTTACTTTTGTGTGCTCGTGTGCTTATATGTTTTACCGCTTTCTTTTGGATTTTGCATCTAGATATTATGTCTATGTATTATGTGCTCATACTTGGCTTTATATGTCTTTATATGTTTAATTTGCTTTTAATTCATGTTTTATTATTTAAATTTATGTTTTATGTTATTCCGTCACCACACTAGTCCAACGCTAGTTGTGGCTTCATTCTTTTCTGCTAGTCCAACGCTAGTAGGATTTTTTAGAACGGGTTAGTCCAACGCTAGACCCTTAGGACATTTTAGTATTATGTGCATTCGTGTGCATTTTACATTTCACACACTTCTAGTTTTTCTTTTCATTTGGCATGATTTTATTATTATTATTATTATTATTATTGTTATTATTTTGACACATTTTTCAAATGCATGACATCTAGGTTGCATCTCACTTAGAAATTAGGACATTTGTGTGATTCGACTAGAAATAGTCGTCTACTCACGTGGGAAGCGGTGGCGTACATGCCGTTCCCCCCTCCGTGAGTAGAAATATTCAGTCACGAGTTATTAGTCCCCCGTACCCGTTATGTTGCATTCCCACTTTCTTCGATCACTTACTATATATTATTATTTTCTTTTTCTTTTTGCATTTCATTTTGCATTCACACTCGTGACTCTCCTCGAGGTCTCGACTCGGGTTTCGCAATTAATGCGATAATTCCGACCAAGCCTCAACGGAACATTTCGACCCTCTCGATACTCACATTTAGACTTAGGATTTGCATTCATTTAGATACATCCAAACGCGATAGAATCTAGGGTTAATTTAGGAAAATTTGATTAAACCTCGCAACTAGCCTCGGCTAGGTTGAAAGGGTGCCTTAGGCGCAAGCCTTTGCCTTCCCTTTCTTCAAATGTGACTCCCGAGCCTTTTTCTCTTGTTTTTCGTAGACCGGAGTCGAAAAAGGGTTTTAAATTATGTTTGTAAAAAATTTTTACTTTTTGTTTTGTTTAAACAATTTTTTCAGGTGACTTGGTACACCCTAACTCAGTACCAAGTGGCGACTCCATTTTCTAAAATAAAACCCTTTTTCAAAAATTATTTGGCCAAACCTATGGCATTTTTAGTCCCGGCCTTATTTTCTTTTAAAATGTCATTTTTCTTAAAATACACCTTTTTTACAAAAACTCGATTTTTCTCACACACGCACGGCTTTTCTAAAAACTTTTATTTTCGAAAGGGTCACCGAGACCGGACCGTCTTTTTAGGACGCGACAGTCGACGACCTCCACTTAGCACACTTTTACTTTTACGATTTTCGGATGCGACAGGATTTTGGCGACTCCACTGGGGATCACTAGTGAGTCCGAGCACTAGGTTTAATCATCTTTTCCTTATTTAACCCTTCTATTCCATCGCGTTTGGATGTTAGGATTGCATTTTTCTTTTCTAGGTTTTTAGATTTTTCTTTTGCATCTCACACACTTCCCGTCTCTCGGCTACTTTATGTGATGTATGTATGATTTATTTACTTTTGCTTTATTCGACCACGCTTGCATTTGGGGAGGGGATCAGTCACCCTTAGAGCCCACGCTTTATCATTCCCTCCTCTCATAAGGAGCACTTCATACGTGCATTCGATATTTTTTACCCTTTTTCTCTTTTTGGTGGTTGCCACCCACCCATCCCTTTAGGATTAAGATCGATCTGCCTAGACATGCGGCCATCGCATTCGTGCATGTAGCGGTGTCTAGGGAATCACTCGAACCACCGACCGGGGCCCTTGGAATTGACGAATTTGTTACTTTTGGGTCCCTAAGTCTGAAGGTTCGGGAGCCTTAAACCTGTATCGTAGGCTTGATCCACTTGGATATGTGATCGGGGCACGATGTGCACGTGACCATGTCTAGGAGATCACCCAAACTCTTGACTTGAGTCCACAAGTCTAGAGATTTGGGCTTTAAAATAGATCCACTCGGACACGTGGCCGGGGCACGATGTGCACGTAGCAGTGTCCGGGGATCGCTCGAGCCACCGACCAAGGGTTTTGGGATTGATGACCCTTACCCTTAGGTCTGAAGGCTTGGGAACCGACAGCCTAATTGAGTCTAGATGCATTAGTGAGCCCAACCTCATGCATCCATGTAGAATAACCTAGGGTAGAGTCAGCCTTACCCTATCAGGTACACTAAGGCACGAGAGGAGGGAACCAACCTCCTTTATCTTTCTTGTTATGCCATTTATTGTTATCTATGTGTATTATTTATTTTTGCCAATGTGTTATGTGTTATTTGTTGAATAAACTAACACAATTTCTTTCTTATTTTGATTGCATTCACAACCATAGAATAAAGAGCCCTGGCATGGTGCTCTCGTAGGAAGCCAACCCTCTTTTGGCACGTTTAAATTTTCGTTTTCATAATTAATTTTTTTTCGAGAAAGATGGAAATGGAATTTCATAAATTTTTTGCAAATTGCATTTTGTTATAAATACCCAAGGGATCAATCATTGTGAATTTCTTAAAAATCCTGAAAATTCGATTTTTTTCATCTTGTATATTCTTGAATAAAATTGTAGTTTTTTAAATCCTTAGTTTTTAAATCTTTTTCAATGATTATTCATTCTTGTTGTACTTGTCAGTTTTATTCGAACCAAATTTTCTTAGAGTCAATAAATGCACGCGGGTGGTCAAATTTTTTGCACAGCTTGTATTTATCCTTTTTTCAAAAATTAACATGTCATTTTTGCCGTATCCCCGCCCTCCCGACCCACATTACACAAAAGGTGATTCTAACACATATTTCATTCTACTTTAATAAATTGACGTTTTAACTTATACGTTCCTATATGAAGTCATGATTTTTTATCTCTTTTAATATTGTGTTTCGTAACCTTTTAGAGGTTCGATTTTTTTTCAATCAAATATTTTTCGAAGTCAATAATTTCTTTTGTATAGTTTATGGTCCATCTTTCTCGAAGAAATTTTGCATCATTAAAAAAAAAACTTTTAGAAATTTTTCAAATTTGGCATTTTCACATATTTTAACTTGTTTCAATAAACTGGCATCATGCATAAACCCTAGAGGGAATGCCATTTCGGGAATCCCATGATAGAAAAAGCCGCCTTTTGTCTTGGGTACTTAACCCTAAAAGACATGCACGTTTATATTTTTGATAAATCCTGGCAGGTGAGACCCTAGGTAAGGTAATACGAGCAGAATGGAGGCATCTCTTTCAGGCGGATCTGGCTTATCTACGATTAGAAAAGGGGGGTCTCACCCTAAAGGATTGCATTTCATGCTAGGCCTACCCTTGGCATAATAAGGGCTCCCCTAGGACATGCATCCGTTTTTGTTTTTATTTATACTAACTTTGATTTTTTCATTTTTACAGGTCCTCTAACGGAGGTGGTAAAATAAGAAAGACATCTGATACATATCTGGTCTTACATTTGAGTATTTTAAATTATGGTCCAATTCTAAATAAACTGTCACATGTTCGAGACCCGTAAGGACATCAAAAACATGAGTGTTCTTTTGAATTATTCGAAGGATCATAGACGACCGATTTTTTTTAGAATTGATAGTGCCTAGAAACTAGATAGGTGAGTTTGGTTAGGATAATCAATGTGATAAATGAAATTGTATGTCATAGCTGGACTAATTGTAAATAATTTGGATGCTAATAATTGCACTCCTTCTGTAAATTTAAGATTGCCTTATCTCCAAAATTTTTCTCAGATGAAGTGTTCAATAAGTTGCTTTCTCAAATTTGTTTATGACATTTGATTTTCCCTTCATGTCTTGCATTTAGTTTTGAAAAGTTTTCTTCAAATCTTTTGTCCTATTGAGCAAACGATTCTTTGATGAGACCTTCGAAATAAGTCACATTTTTCTCAAAACCTAATGATAGGTTTGTGTCATTGTAAAGTTTCTCTTTTGATGAGTGAGTGTAAGCTCAAATTGAATGAAAAGAAAAACATTTTTCTTGTATTTTTTGATGGTGAAAATAAATGCCCATGATCTTCGGATGTCATCTTATTTGAAGCTGATAATTGCCACTTCGTTTTCTTTCTGATTCCAAAATAATGCAAATTGCAAGGAAGAACTGGAATGACATTGAAAAGGAATTTTGGACTTTGTGTTAAGGATTCCGAATGGTACGAATAGGAAAATCCAAACTAATCTTGGAAGAGGTAGAAATTCCCGAACATTGACACCAAGACATCGGTCAGCGAGTTAAGTCAAAATGCACTTTTGTTCCGAAGATCTGCAAAATGTCAAGCCAATTTGGATATATTTTTTGGGCGATTCAAGCACAATAAAAGAACAAACATGCAGGGGATGCCACTTCAACCAATTCACAAGGGAAGTTTTATTGTTTCTTGTCCACAATTTCTCAGTCACCTTCGGAATTTGTTGTATAAGTTATTGTGAGGTGAAGATAGGGGATATCACACGCTTGAGTTTTGTCTAATTCCCCTACTGGTTGAAATTACTCTATGTACTTTGGCAAATACTTTCTCCAAGTACTAAGAAATGATTATTATGTGGTTTGGAGTTTTGTTCTTATAGAAAATATATCTTGTAAAGTGGTTGAAATTATATCCAAAATTTTGCATGTTTGATGAAAATTTCTCTTCTTTACTCGATTTCACACGTTAAATATTGATTATAGTCAATTAGTGCATTCATGTAATACGTGATGTGACATCTATTATGAGGGATTTTTATACTGAAAAAAAAAAGAAGAAGAAAAGAAAAAAAGAGAAAAAAAAGATAAAGAAAGAAAGGTATGACATAACTTTTTTCTACTCCAATGATTCTCGTGCTTAGTAACCGAGAGTTTTCATCCAAAAATGTCGACTTTCGCGTCAAACGGTACTTGAATTATGAGTAATGCATCGTAAATTTGAGTAAGTAAATTGTTGAGTAATCAGGAGTCTTCATTGAACAAATGTCGATTCTTGCATAAAAAGGCAATTGTACTTCTCAAATACAGTTTTTGCTACTTACTTAGAGATTGAGGTGTTGAGTAACCGGAAACCTTCATAACCAATGTCGGTTTTCGCTGTCAAAAGACATTCTCGTAGCTTGAGTCATTAGTTTGATATTACAAATATCCCTCAAGTGAAAAAAAATGATGAAATTGATCATAAGACATGTGATGTTCTCTGATTGATCGTATGATTTGTTTACTTGTGAAATTTAGTAAGGCGAAGAAATTAAGTTGAACTTGCTTTAATTGTGATATAATTCCTTCTTCCTTTGCTTGATATTATGAGTAATTAAAGGCAAGATAATAAATTGCATAATGGTCATTTACTTGGTTTTGAAGAAATACATTTTAGAACGCACATGTGTGATTTCAATGCTTGAATCACTAGTTGAACTCGCATTTTTTGAATGATTGAGAACAAATAATGATTCAAGTGTGGGGGAATTGACAAGTGTCAAAATGATGCATTCTAGCACATGGGCAGATGATGTTAATATATCTATCCCAAATCAACAAGGGAAGATTGCCTTACTGATGCCAAATATTCTTTGAGCACTGATTTGTTTTAATGAAAAAGGAAAGATCATCTCAATTATTGGACACTGTCGTTCATTCCATTTCTTCCTCCTGAAGTCAGTAATCGGAAGAATCCTATGGTTAGGAGAATGTGACAAGTTGAAGGCTCACGGATGAGAAAATCAGTATACCGACATGGAAGTCATTGGAAGTTGATGAGAACAGTTGATTGAGGTTTTTCGTCTGCATTGATCAGTTGTGGCAATAGTCAGAATTCAAATGGGAATGACATCCAAAGATCAAAAAGCATCTTTTAAACCATTATTCCAAAATTGACTTTTTTGAAAAATGTTTCATTTAATTGTATTTCATTTAGTCTTTGTGTGTTGTTTACTGTACATAATTTCTTGTACATTATAGCATGTGAAGCATTCTTCTAACCAATTCATGTTTTGAAATTTTGACATTTGCTTTGTTCAAATTTGAATAAAACAAAGGCAATCCTAAGTTTATCAGAAGTCAGAGGCATGCATGAATGGAAAGACTATTTTGAGAAGATTTGGATTTGAGTCGTGAATCAGAATTCACTGAATCGGGAAACTTGCAGGAAGCTAAGTAAGAGATTGGTCAGAGACTTCAGAATAGCAATACTCATGTTTATATGCGCTAGCAGAGTCAAGGGACCGTCAGATGGTGGCATCACTTTTGCAATTGTAGTTGCTTCCTCTTTTTTGCAGGTGCAATCACATCGTCATCAATTGAGACCTTTGTCAAGAATGAAAACTGGGGCAATTTTTTTAGATAATCATGATTTGAGCAAGAGTGCAATTCACTTCAAAGATTGATTTTAAAAATTGACACTGGGGCAAATTTTTTGGCAAAAATTTGATTTTTGAGATTCATTTGTACTTGGGACAAGCTTTTTGCAAGGGACGAATTTAAATGAATTTTGATACAAAATCTCAAAAAGAGTGGTTTTAGGTTAATTTGATGTCATACATTGGGGCAAAAAAAATTTTTGAAAATTTTGATCTTTGGGATGATTTAAATACAATGTTCGATAATTGTTTTAAGCTTTCCCATGTCTCAAATTTCTTTATGCATTTTTTCATCAGTCTGGATCTCATTTTATTCATTTTTGTCTGGTGCATTTTGTTCATCAGTTTAGGATCATGCATTCATGCATTTTATCTAGCAGTCTGTGTTACATCATCTTGTGTTACTTTTTCGAACCGACACTTATTCATCATTTGATTAGCATGTGGCATATTAGTTTGATTTTGTCTAGGGTTACGCATATCTTACTTTTCTGCTTAAGTCCCAACTCGTCTGTTGGGCCCCAACTCGTCCGTTGGGTTTAGTTTTCTGCTTAAGTCCCAACTCGTCCGTTGGGCCCCAACTCGTCCGTTGGGTTTATTTTTATGTTTAAGTCCCAACTCGTCCGTTGGGTTTACTTTTTGCTTAAGTCCCAACTCGTCCGTTGGGTTTTAATTTTCGTTTATTTTAATCTGACAACTTAAACTCTGCATTTTTATTTTTATATGTCATGCATTCTTTTCTTAGTCCGTACCCCATTAGCATGTTTTACTTTTCTCAATTTGCATTCATTTAGAAATTGTCTTGCATTGTCTTACATTTGTCTAGCATATTGCCCGGTGTTTTAATGTGTTTAATAGTTCGCGTATTGTGTTCGCACTTTTTCATTCATTTTTAGTTCGCGGTAGGCTCAATCGTCGGCATTGGGTACCGTCTTTATTTTCAGTTTTCGGTAGGCTCAATCTTTGCATTGGGTACCGATTTTCATTTTTTTGTTTGCGGTAGGCTCAATCGTCAGCATTGGATACCGTCTTTATTTTCAGTTCTCGGTAGGCTCAATTTTCGCATTGGGTACCGATTTTCATTTTCAGTTTGCGGTAGGCTCAATCGTCAGCATTGGGTACCGTCTTTATTTTCAGTTCTCGGTAGGCTCAATCTTTGCATTGGGTACCGATTTTCATTTTTAAGTTCACGGTAGGCTCAATCGTCAGCATTGGGTACCGTCTTTATTTTCAGTTCTCGGTAGGCTCAATTTTGCATTGGGTACCGATTTTTATTTTCAAGTTCACGGTAGGCTCAATCGTCAGTATTGGGTACCGGTGTTTCAATTTTCAATAGTTATTCGCAGCATTAGATACCATGTCATTCTAATTGCACACTTATGCGTCTTAGTTTATCATTCTTGTTCTTCTCATGTCATCATGCATTAGTCGTCATGTTAGTTTATTTACTTTTATATTTCTCAAAAAAAAAAAAAAAGAGAAAAAGAGAAGAAAAAAAAACAAAAAAAAAAGATGTTATGAACCATTGCATATATTCAGAAATATAAAAAACAAGTTAAGACCAAAATGTATCTATTTGATTAACAACATTGCCAAGCTCAACCTTCAATAACGACAAACATCTTTAGAATTGATGTTCAGCTAATCGTTTTCTAATCATGGCATATGTTCCTTTTGACATTATTGTTCGTACAATGTAGTAACGATTATCATGTAAGTATGTATCAATTCCTCACTAGATTGCAAGGAATACAAATCTTTGTTCATGCTATCACTAAAAGTTATTTCCTATGATATTTACTTTTAAATATTTCCAAAGAAATGGAGAATGCGTTTGAGTCCAGGGCAACCAACATTGAGTCAAGGATACAAGAAAAAATTCCTAAGGTTTCAAGAGATCATTTACGAGTATTTTCTGGCTTTCTCCTTCAAACAAATTGATGGTCCAAGACTTGCACATAATTGACGACCATTAACTAAACTGATGCTTGCCCAAAAATAAATTTTTTGCCATGGAAAGGTAAAAGTTTTGGTCTTATATTTGTAACACAAATGTGTCCATCTTTGCCTTGTTCGTAGAGCTTGAAAGTCTTCTACTTTCATCATTTCTATAAAATTTACATTGCATGATAAACAACCATGTAAATAATTTGTTTATTGAAGGACAATTGACATATTATTATATTCTTAATCTTTTGGGGTTATGGCAGTTCCCTTGAAGCAATGTTGGCAGAGGAGTCAATGCAGAAGTACAAAGATTTAAGTTGAGTGGCTAAATTTTTGCCATTTGTGTGTTAAATATGATCAGGTTAGATGGTTGGCACATGCTTATGTAGATTTCACATCACAATGGCTCATACTTTCAAAGCTATGAGAGATATGAATCCAAAAGTAAACTGGTATGGTTATAGTCCGGTACAAGGGAAGTGAAACTAGATTGAGTTTTAACTTGTGGCTGCTATATATAAAAAAAGATTGTGTTAAAAAGACTTGATGGCTAAATGAGGAATGCAGATTAATCCAACATTTGAGCTGCGTCGACTGTCAACAACAGAATGAAAGTATTTATCATCTATTCTTTTAGTGTCCTGTTTGCTATTTTGACTAAGATACAGTCATTGTGTCTTGTGTTCAGAGGTCCATATCGATGAAATGTTGAGATGGATTGGCTGCTACACTACCATTCATAACCTTAGTTTGAAGGAGAACTATGACAGCCAGCTCTGGCAGTCGCACAAAGTTTGGAAATTCAAGGAATAATGCTATTTTTTCAGAAGAAGGAATTATATTTGGAAAATTCTTACATAAACCGCGTCCACGGTCCCACTTGTGGATCTCGTGGTTTAAAAAAAGTGCTACATAAGTATAATAATGTGTGTTAATGTAAGAATTTAAAGTGGCGTAAAATGACGTGGCTCTGTTTTTAAATCACAAAATTTACAAGAGAGACTGTAGACCGAGTCCGTGTAAAAATTTTCCAATTATATCCTAATGAGGTATCAAAAAGCTATAGTTTCTTATGTTAGACTTGCAACTTAGTCTTGAAGAGCTTCGCCCACATTAATGAGAATTGGGATGTATGATGATAGTATATTTACGTACCTGTTTATCTGGAGTTGTTTGTGGTATTTGTTGTATCAATTGTACTGGTTTATCTCATTTTGTGTCCCTAACTATGAAAAGGATTGACAGCATAAAACACTGCAATTTTGAAAGTTATAAATTTATAAATATTCTTAATTGTTAATTTCTACTGCATAAGATTTTGAACCGTATAAGTATTTACAAAATAAGGTGGATATTTCTAAGTTGCAAGGAAAAAGAAAGATATAACTGTGGGTTTGGAAAGATAATATAGTTTAGTCATATTGAAAATGTAACTCTGTGTTTGTAACATTAGTATTTTTCTGGTGAAGACCGTTTGCTAAATTTTCAGAAAATGTTTTAATAGTCTTGCCTGGAAAAAATAGTGCAAGTGTGTGAACGTAAATACACATGCACGAACGTAAAATATTTTATGCCTAACCTATGCGTATATTAATTATATTTTCAGTGGTTTAATGTGGCTCTAGAAGTTTGAATTTAGTAGTGAAATTTACAAGGAAAAAAGGTGTTGGACATTCATTACATCCAATTTGATGGTAAAATTGTTGATAAATAAACACATTAAAGCAAATTTAGACGAATAATATGCATATCAGGATATGGAATTACGAAGCACACATACTGTCGAATTAATATCTTTTATTTTCATTGATTAGCACAATTTAGAAAAGTAAGGATGCTAAATGTGATTGATGGAAAATGCAAAGAAATCGTCATTGAGAATTTCTGTAAGGTATCTCTAACAGTTTCAAGTATGATTTTACTCCCGAAGATATAAGGGAAAAAAATGATCTACGTTAATTATTATTATTATTATTATACAATAAAAAGGATGGTCAATCTTGCAAATACCCCATGTAATAAATTTGATAGAGATGCATATTTTCACAATCCAACTGAGACATATGTACAGTACACATACCAAACTTCCTTAATTAAATTCCATACAAAATTATATCTAATTAGCACTTAAAAAGAAATGTTTCTTCCGATTTACCAGTTATGTGATGCATATTAACTTATTTCTAATAAGAATAAAATTAATTACTCAGATTTTTATAAAGTAAGCAAAAGAGCTTCCACTGTAGAAATAACATTTTCCACTGCTTTCCTTTTATTTTGTTCTTTTTGATAAATGTCATTTTCTATTACCGAATCATTTATTTGGTGGCTGCTTGAGAATTAGGATCCTTCATAAATTCATACACACTCTTGTCTCCCTGGTGGATCTCATGTATGTGTTTCCGTAAGGAATTTCAACCATGCATCTTTCTTGTTCACACACTGAAAGAAAAATCTTAGCCATTTACAGGCTGTTTCTTTTTTATTTTATTTTATTTTATATTTTTTTGGTCTTAGCCATCTGTATGCTAGTCTTTTTCTTTATTTAATACGTACTTCCTTTTCTATTTGTTACATGTCATATGTATTCCTTAGAGAAGAATTTAGTGGGAACCATGAATTGATTAGAATATCATGAAAAATTCAGTTTATATGTACTTGTCTTTTTCTTTCATTTTTTTTGAAATCTTTCAGTATTCATAAATGTCTCTAACAATTATAGGGCTTCCAAATACCACTAGCATAGAAGGTGTTGCTTGAAATTACAATGGTGTTTCATTAATTTCTGATTTGCTCTTAGGTGACATTTAAAAAATATATTTGTATATGTATCTTAAAAATGGCAGTCCAAAATTATGTAATTTCTAAGTCATAATTACAATAACTTATAAACAATCCTTTAACATCAAACTTCCATAAAAAGTACATTCTTATAGACTATCATGACTCTTTTCTTTTTTTTTTTAATAATTAATAACAGTACAACTTTTTCCCCAACCACTCCCCGAGAAACGTTGACATGCTCAAACGAAGAGAAAAAAAAAAACAAAAGGAAAGGACCAAAAACGTTATCTCAATTGTATAGAAAGTGGGAAAAAAATTTTCTTTAATGCAAAAGGTCTCAATTCCGAATTAATAATTCTTCATCTATTTTGACTCGAAATGCATTTCGTGTTTGGAATGCATTTTTATTTTGTTGCTATTGGAAAGAAAAGGATTTCACTTGTTAATTCCTCATCTATTTTGACTTCGAAAAGTATGCCGTGTTTAGAAGAAGGTTTTTCGTTTGTTTCAAGCTGAAATCAAAATGCTGGGCTCACCTTCAAACTTCTTTCCAAATTCTATGACAAATAAATACAATTAATACTGATACGATATTTGAATCACCCTAATGCTACATTGCAGTTGTAGTGATTCGAAAAATAAGAGACCTGAATGCCTTGTACTAAGGTTAAGAGGCAACTAAGATACTAGCCACCAAACTCCGTAGCTAACTTGCACTAAAGTAAACTTCCTTTTTCTATTGAAAAATCGAAGTCACTTAGCTGACTCGAAAAAACAACTATCAACTGACAATTGGTCTCTCACTATTTATATTACTAATTGTATTACAAGAATATTAATCACTTCCACGATTGACAAGATCAGTGCAAGAGCCTTGCAGAAAATCCTAGTTCCAGGGACTGAAATCTGCACATTTCCTTGAACCCGAAAAGTCTTCAATAATTAATTCTACCAGTCCACATCCCAGCTGTGACCTCACCATCAAATCTTCCCTCTCACCACAATGGCAGTCTCTTCCATTTCCCACCACCGCCACCTCCTCCTTACCACCACCCTGCTTCTGCTAACTTCCGCCAGGGATGCACTCTCAGCTCAGCGCTGCCCCAACTGCGGCACCAGCCCAGTTCCATACCCTCTCAGCACAGGTCCCACCTGCGGTAATCAACTCTACAAGCTCCGCTGCAACTCGGGTTCACTCCTATTTGACACCATAAACAACAACTACTCCGTCATCTCCATCTCCACGGAAATCGGACGTCTCACCATTTCCTCCCCAACACCTGCATCACAGCTGATCTCTCCACCCAAGGCGTCCAGCTCAACTCCTCTTTGGAGTGAGTATTGCGTGCACCACGCGCGCCACGTGGCGTGCCACGTGATGCACTAGAACCAATCACACATCGCCAAATAATACAAGGTATGACCCAACATTATCACATGGTGATAAATTATTGGTTCTAGTACACCACGTGGCAATGCACGTGATGTATTGCGTACTTTTCCCTCCTCTTTGCCTTTCGGCATCACCAGTAATAACACCATCTTGCACTTCAATTGTACGGATACTTTGCTGAGCTCTCCGTTGAATTGTACCTCAAGCAGTATTTGTCGTACCTTTATTAATGGGACCCGCAACGCTAATAACGGTGCAGCAGCTTGCGGTAATTCGGAGATATGCTGTACGTTCACGGCGGGCTGGTCGACTACTTTGATTCCATACGGGTCAGGGATACGGGTTGTCGGGCCTACCGGAGCTTTGTTAACTTGGATGCGTCGTTGCCCGTTAGTCGTTGGCCCGAGCCCGGGTTGGAGTTGCAGTGGGCTTCGCCTAATGAACCCATCTGTTAGACGCAAGCGGATTGCGTATCGGACTCGACTTGTCGGTCTGAGCGGGACCCAGCTTCAAATAATTATGTCCAGAGATGTTTTTGTGACCGGGATTTCTATTGGGACGCAAGTCCTGGAGTTTGTGCTTCGAGTAAGTTCAATTCTTAGCTTAGATATTCACTCGCGGCCCGAAGCTTTATTATAAATTCTAAGGGTGCCGAACTCGTTAATTATATAATTTTAAAGTTCGAATTCGACTCAAAGCATGCTAGATAAATTTATTTGTGCGACATATTTAGCTAAAAAAGAGAAAATATCATTAGTTGGAATTATAAGACCAGTAACAAATGCACTAAAACTAGTTACGGAAAATTAAATATTCTTGGTGTAAAAGTAATTTAAAGATTAATAAATGTCAATTATGGTCCAAAAATAGCTCATCTGATGGAAAGTCCAAAAATAGCTCATTTGATGGAAAGTTCAATCGATGACTATGACTATGACTATGTGCGCATAGTTACCTTTTCTTTATATTGTTGAAAATATAATATTATCACATTTTTAGAACGTAACATATCGGAGATAAATAGGAGATTGAAAATATAAAAAGATGGTTAAAAAATTGTATATCTAAAATATTTAAATTTTATTTTTTTAAAAAATAAAATCATCCAATCGGATCAATAGTTTTAGTTTAGCTTTCCTTTGTTGATGACTAAATTTCCGTTATCAGATAAATCCAACAGTTTTTTAACTTTTTTTTTCTCCCCTTATTATTGCTCCCACAATTATCTTCTTTGTTAAATTATTTTGATGGTTGATTTCTTTGGGCAGGTGAGGTCCAGGAGGTAGTTGGACGTGGGAGGAAAAGAACTGGGATTATTGCAGGTTTGTGTAGGCCATTGAATTTTGTTCTATGCCATACTTTTCAAACTTGGCTGCTCTTTAAAATTATATGGTTGTAGTTGACTTAGACTCCATATAAAAGATTAGGGATACTGGTTTGGCGTAATTTTTTGACCATCCGCTTAACCAATTACCCCATAAAAAAGAGAATTGGATATCATAGATAACCAATCTATATCTTTAAATTAATTTAACAAGATAGATCAAAATATTACAGTGCAAATATTATTGGATGAAAGTTTTATTACTCTGGTTGACGTCATCAACAATTGAATTTAAATAGAATGTTTGGAATAATTGATGTGCTGTTTGTTCAAAATTGAAATTTAGAGTACAAAGTGAGAATTTGGGATAAGTTAAGGGGTGTAAAGTGGATTTTGACCTTTCTTGACATGCGTCAAAATGAATAACTGGTGATGCATTTTAAAGTTGGATTTAGAGAATTACTTTATTTTGGAATTATACAGGTGTGGCCACAGCAGCAGGCGTGTTATTTCTCATAGCTTCCCTGTTTGCTTTCGTACAAATTATTAAAAAGAAAGAGAAATAGAAGGATTAAGGCGAAATTCTTTAAACGAAATGGCGGTCTTCTGTTACAACAACAGTCATCTGTTGATGAAAATGTTATGCAAAGAACAAAGGTTTTCACTGCTAAGGAGTTGGACAAGGCCACGGACCGATTTCAATGAAAATCGAATACTTGGACGAGGAGGGCAAGGAACAGTCTATAAAGGAATGCTAACAGATGGAAAAATTGTAGCAATCAAAAAGTCCAAGAAGATAGACGAAAGCCAATTGGAACAATTCATCAACGAGGTCGTCATTTCTTTCACAAATCAATCATAGAAATGTGGGTAAAATTACTAGGTTGTTGTTTGGAGACAGAAGTTCCTCTATTGGTTTATGAATTTATCCCCAATGGAACTCTCTTCAGCCTCATTTCATAACAAGAATGATGATGAGTTTCCTTTCACTTGGAACTTGAGATTAAGAATAGCAGCAGAAGTAGCGGGGGGCATTGGCATATCTCCACTCAGCAATTTCAATTCCTATATATCATCGAGACATTAAGTCGAGCAATATAATTTTGGATGAAAAATATATAGCTAAAGTGTCGGATTTTGGAACTTCGAGGTCTATTGCGATAGATAGACAAAAACTCATTTAACCACTCAAGTGAAAGGGACTTTTGGCTATTTGGATCCAGAGTACTTCCAATCAAGCCAATTTACTGAGAAAAGTGACGTTTACAGCTTTTGGAGTTGTTCTTGTAGAGCTCCTAACAAGGAAAAAGCCGATATCATCATCAGATTTAGAAGAAAGATGGTAACTTGAGCTTGGCAACAAGGTTTTTGAGGACAATGGATGAAAATCGTCTCAACAGTATTCTTGA
>CM045552.1:10244749-10310306 GCA_024721245.1 Mitragyna speciosa | reverse complement strand
TTTGCATTCATTTAGATACATCCAAAACGCGATAGAATCTAGGGTTAATTTAGAAAATTTGATTAAATCTCGCAACTAGTTTCGGCTAGGTTGAAAGGGTGCCTTAGGCGAAAGCCTTTGCCTTCCCTTTCTTCAAATGTGACTCCCGGACCCTTTTCTCTCGTTTTTCGTAGACCGGAGTCGAAAAAGGGTTTTTAAAAGATTTTTCTAAAATTTTTATTTTTATTTTGTTAAATGATTTTTCGGATGACTAGGTACACCCTAACTCAGTACCAAGTGGCGACTCCATTTTTTTTAAATAAAACCCTTTTTCAAAAAAAAATTATTTGGCCAAACTTGTCGTACTTTTAGTCCCTAGCCTTGTTTTCTTTTAAAATACTATTTTTCTTAAAATACACTTTTTCTACTAAAAATTGATTTTTCTCACACACACACACGATTTTTCAAAAACCTTTATTTTCGAAAGGGTCATTAGACCGGACCGTTCTTTTCTAGAACGCGACAGTCAACGACCCACTAGCGACCCTTTTTACTTTTACCACGATTTTTTAGGGCGCGACAGGATTTTGGCGACTCCACTGGGGATCACTAGTGAGTCCGAGCACTAGGCTTAATCATCTTTTCCTTATTTAACCCTTCTATTCCATCGCATTTGGATGTTAGGATTGCATTTTTCTTTCTTAGGTTTTTAGGTTTTCTTTTGCATCTCACACACTTCCCGTCTCTCGGCTACTTTATGTGATGTATGTATGATTTATTTACTTTTGCTTTATTCGACCACGCTTGCATTTGGGGAGGGGATGAGTCACCCTTAGAGCCCACGCTTTATCATTCCCTCCTCTCATAAGGAGCGCTTCATACGTGCATTCGATATTTTTACCCTTTTTCTCTTTTTGGTGGTTGCCACCCACCAATCCCTTTAGGATTAAGACCGATCTGCCTGGACATGCGGCCATCGCATTCGTGCATGTAGCGGTGTCTAGGGGATCACTCGAACCACTGACCAGGGCCCTTGGAATTGACGAATTTGTTACTTTTGGGTCCCTAAGTCTGAAGGTTCGGGAGCCTTAAACCTTATCGTAAGCTTGATCCACTTGAATATGTGATCGGGGCACGATGTGCACGTGACCATATCTAGGAGATCACCTAAACTCTTGACTTGAGTCCACAAGTCTAGAGATTTGGGCTTTTAAAATAGATCCACTCAGACACGTGGTCGGGGCACGATGTGCACGTAGCAGTGTCCGGAGGATCGCTCGAGCCACCGACCAAGAGTTTTGGGATTGATGACCCTTACCCTTAGGTCTGAAGGCTTGGGAACCGACAGCCTAATTGATTCTAGATGCATTAGTGAGCCCAACCTCATGCATCCATGTAGAATAACCTAGGGTAGAATCAGCCTTACTCTGTCAGGTACACCAGGCACAAGAGGAGGGAACCAACCTCCTTTATCTTTCTTGTTGTGCCATTTATTGTTATCTATATATATTATTTGTTTTTGTCAATATGTTATGTGATATTTGTTGATTAAACTAACGCACTCTCTTTTATTCTTTGATTGCATTCACAACCATAAAATAAAGATCCCTGACATGGTGCTCTCATAGGAAGCCAACCCTCTTTTGGCACGTCTAAATTTCGTTTTCATAATTAATTTCTTCGATAAAGATGGAAACACAATTTCATAAATCTTTTTCGCAAATTGCATTTTGTTATAAATACCCAAGAGTTGAGTCGTTGTAAATTTTGTAAAAGTCCCGAAAATCTAATTTTTTTTTCAATTTATATATATTTTAATAAGAGGCGTAATTTCAAATCTTTTTCAAAGTTTACTCATTCTTGTTGTACTTGTCAGTTTTATTCGAACCAAATTTTCTTAAAGTCAATAAATGCACGCGAGTGGTCAAATTTTTGAACAGCTTGTATTTATCCTTTTTCAAAAAATTAATATGTCATCTTTGCCGTATCCTCCGCCCTCCCGACCCACATTACACAAAAGGTGATTCTAACACATATTTCATTCTACTTTAATAAATTGACGTTTTAACTTATACGTTCCTATATGAAGTCATGATTTTTTATCTCTTTTAATATTGTGTTTCGTAACCTTTTAGAGGTTCGATTTTTTTTCAATCAAATATTTTTCGAAGTCAATAATTTCTTTTGTATAGTTTATGGTCCATCTTTCTCGAAGAAATTTTGCATCATTAAAAAAAAAACTTTTAGAAATTTTTCAAATTTGGCATTTTCACATATTTTAACTTGTTTCAATAAACTGGCATCATGCATAAACCTAGAGGGAATGCCATTTCAGGAATCCCATGATAGAAAAAGCCGCACTTTTGTCTTGGGTACGTAACCCTAAAAGACATGCACGTTTATATTTTTGATAAATCCTGGCAGGGTGAGACCCTAGGTAAGGTAATACGAGCAGAATGGAGGCATCTCTTTCAGGCGGATCTGGCTTATCTACGATTAGAAAATGGGGGTCTCACCCTAAAGGATTGCATTTCATGCTAGGCCTACCCTTGGCATAATAAGGGCTCCCTAGGACATGCATCCGTTTTTGTTTTTATTTATACTAACTTTGATTTTTTCATTTTTACAGGTCCTCTAACGGAGGCGGTAAAATAAGAAAGACATCTGATACATATCTGGTCTTACATTTGAGTATTTTAAATTATGGTTCAATTCTAAATAAACTGTCACATGTTCGAGACCCGTAAGGACATAAAAAACATGAGTGTTCTTTTGAATTATTCGAAGGATCATAGACGACCGATTTTTTTTAGAATTGATAGTGCCTAGAAACTAGATAGGTGAGTTTGGTTAGGATAATCAATGTGATAAATGAAATTGTATGTCATAGCTGGATAATTGTAAATAATTTGGATGCTAATAATTACACTCCTTCTGTAAATTTAAGATTGCCTTATCTCCAAAATTTTTCTCAGATGAAGTGTTCAATAAGTTGCTTTCTCAAATTTGTTTATGACATTTGATTTTCCCTTCATGTCTTGCAATTTAGTTTTTGAAAAGTTTTCTTCAAATATTTTGTCCTATTGAGCAAACGATTCTTTGATGAGACCTCGAAATAAGTCACATTTTTCTCAAAACCTAATGATAGGTTTGTGTCATTGTAAAGTTTCTCTTTTGATGAGTGAGTGTAAGCTCAAATTGAATGAAAAGAAAAACATTTTTCTTGTATTTTTTGATGGTGAAAATAAATGCCCATGATCTTCGGATGTCATCTTATTTGAAGCTGATAATTGCCACTTCGATTTCTCTTCTGATTCCAAAATAATGCAAATTGCAAGGAAGAACTGGAATGATACATTGAAAAGGAATTTGGACTTTGTGTTAAGGATTCCGAATGGTACGATAGGAAAATCCAAACTAATCTTGGAAGAGGTAGAAATTCCGAACATTGACACCAAGATATCGGGCAGCGAGTTAAGTCAAAATGCACTTTTGTTCCGAAGATCTGCAAAATGTCAAGCCAATTTGGATATATTTTTTGGGCGATTCAAGCACAATAAAAGAACAAACATGCAGGGGATGCCACTTCAACCAATTCACAAGGGAAGTTTTATTGTTTCTTGTCCACAATTTCTCAGTCACCTTCGGAATTTGTTGTATAAGTTATTGTGAGGTGAAGATAGGGGATATCACACGCTTGAGTTTTGTCTAATTCCCCTACTGGTTGAAATTACTCTATGTACTTTGGCAAATACTTTCTCCAAGTACTAAGAAATGATTATTATGTGGTTTGGAGTTTTGTTCTTATAGAAAATATATCTTGTAAAGTGGTTGAAATTATATCCAAAATTTTGCAGGTTTGATGAAAATTTCTCTTCTTTACTCGATTTCACACGTTAAATATTGATTATAGTCAATTAGTGCATTCATGTAATACGTGATGTGACATCTATTATGAGGGATTTTTATACTGAAAAAAAAAAAGAAGAAGAAAAGAAAAAAGAAAAAAAAAGATAAAGAAAGAAAGGTATGACATAACTTTTTTCTACTCCAATGATTCTCGTGCTTAGTAACCGAGAGTTTTCATCCAAAAATGTCGACTTTCGCGTCAAACGGTACTTGAATTATGAGTAATGCATCGTAAATTTGAGTAAGTAAATTGTTGAGTAACCAAGAGTCTTCATTGAACAAATGTCGAATTCTTGCATAAAAAAGCAATTGTACTTCTCAAATACAGTTTTTGCTACTTACTTAGAGATTGAGGTGTTGAGTAACCGGAAACCTTCATAACCAATGTCGATTTTCGCATCAAAAGACATTCTCGTAGCTTGAGTCATTAGTTTGATATTACAAATATCCCTCAAGTGAAAAAAAATGATGAAATTGATCATAAGATAAGTGGTGTTCTCTGATTGATCGTATGATTTGTTTACTTGTGAAATTTAGTAAGGCAAAGAAATTAAGTTGAACTTGCTTAATTGTGATATAATTCTTTCTCCTTTATTTGATATTATGAGTATTAAAGGCAAGATAATAAATTACATAATGGTCATTTACTCAATTTTGAGGGAATACATTTTAGAACGCACATGTGTGATTTCAATGCTTGAATCACTAGTTGAGCTCGTATTTTTTTGAATGATTGAGAACAAATAATGATTCAAGTGTGGGGGAATTGACAAGTGTCAAAATGATGCATTCTAGCGCATGGGCAGATGATGTTAATATATCTATCCCAATCAACAAGGGAAGATTGCCTTACTGATGCCAAATATTCTTTGAGCACTGATTTGTTTTAATGGAAAAGGAAAAGATCGCCTCAGTATTGGACACTGTCATTCGTTCCATTTCTTCTCCTAAAGTTAGTACTTCGGAAGAATCTTATGGTTGGGAGAATGTGATAAGATGAA
The DNA here is from genome assembly GCA_024721245.1 of Mitragyna speciosa. Classification (NCBI taxonomy): domain Eukaryota; kingdom Viridiplantae; phylum Streptophyta; class Magnoliopsida; order Gentianales; family Rubiaceae; genus Mitragyna; species Mitragyna speciosa. The sequence goes on along the minus strand of CM045552.1, from coordinate 10,305,417 downwards.
GGCTCACGGATGAGAAAATCAATATACCGATATGGAAGTCATTGGGAAGTTGATGAGAACAGTTGATTGAGGTTTTTTGTCTGCATTGATCAGTCGTTGCAATGTCAAAATTCAAATGGGAATGACATCCAAAGATCAAAAAGCATTTTTTAAACTCTTATGCCAAAATTGACTTTTTTGAAAAATTGTTTCATTTAATTGTATTTCATTTAGTTTTTGTGTATTGTTTACTGTAAATAATTTCTTGTACATTATAGCATGTGAAATATTCTTCTAACCAATTCATGTTTTGAAGATTTTGACATTTGCTTTGTTCAAAGTTGAATAAAAACAAAGGCAATCCTAAATTTATCAGAAGTCGAAGGCATGCATGAATGGAAATACTATTTTGAAAGATTTGGATTTGGGTCGTGAATCAGAATTCACTGAATCGGGAAACTTGCGGAAAAGCAAGTAAGAGATTGGTCAGAAATTCAGAATAGCAATACTCATGTTTATATGCGCTAGCAGAGTCAAGAGACCGTCAGATGGTGGCATCACTTTTGCAATTGTAGTTGCTTCCTTTTTTTTGCAGGTGCAATCACATCGTCATCAATTGAGACCTTTGTCAAGAATGAAAACTGGGGCAATTTTTTAGATAATCATGATTTGAGCAAGAGTGCAATTCACTTCAAAGATTGATTTTAAAAATTGACACTGGGGCAAATTTTTTGGCAAAAATTTGATTTTTGAGATTCATTTGTATTGGGACAAGCTTTTTGCAAGGGACGAATTTAAATGAATTTTGATACAAAATCTCAAAAAGAGTGGTTTTAGGTTAATTTGATGTCATACATTGGGGCAAAAAAAAATTTTTGAAAATTTTGATCTTTGGGATGATTTAGATACAATGTTCGATAATTGTTTTAAGCTTTCCCATGTCTCAAATTTCTTTATGCATTTTTTCATCAGTCTGGATCTCATTTTATTCATTTTTGTCTGGTGCATTTTGTTCATCAGTTTAGGATCATGCATTCATGCATTTTATCTAGCAGTCTGTGTTACATCATCTTGTGTTACTTTTTCGAACCGACACTTATTCATCATTTGATTAGCATGTGGCATATTAGTTTGATTTTGTCTAGGGTTACGCATATCTTACTTTTCTGCTTAAGTCCCAACTCGTCTGTTGGGCCCCAACTCGTCCGTTGGGTTTAGTTTTCTGCTTAAGTCCCAACTCGTCCGTTGGGCCCCAACTCGTCCGTTGGGTTTATTTTTATGTTTAAGTCCCAACTCGTCCGTTGGGTTTACTTTTTGCTTAAGTCCCAACTCGTCCGTTGGGTTTTAATTTTCGTTTATTTTAATCTGACAACTTAAACTCTGCATTTTTATTTTTATATGTCATGCATTCTTTTCTTAGTCCGTACCCCATTAGCATGTTTTACTTTTCTCAATTTGCATTCATTTAGAAATTGTCTTGCATTGTCTTACATTTGTCTAGCATATTGCCCGGTGTTTTAATGTGTTTAATAGTTCGCGTATTGTGTTCGCACTTTTTCATTCATTTTTAGTTCGCGGTAGGCTCAATCGTCGGCATTGGGTACCGTCTTTATTTTCAGTTTTCGGTAGGCTCAATCTTTGCATTGGGTACCGATTTTCATTTTTTTGTTTGCGGTAGGCTCAATCGTCAGCATTGGATACCGTCTTTATTTTCAGTTCTCGGTAGGCTCAATTTTCGCATTGGGTACCGATTTTCATTTTCAGTTTGCGGTAGGCTCAATCGTCAGCATTGGGTACCGTCTTTATTTTCAGTTCTCGGTAGGCTCAATCTTTGCATTGGGTACCGATTTTCATTTTTAAGTTCACGGTAGGCTCAATCGTCAGCATTGGGTACCGTCTTTATTTTCAGTTCTCGGTAGGCTCAATTTTGCATTGGATACCGATTTTTATTTTCAAGTTCACGGTAGGCTCAATCGTCAGTATTGGGTACCGGTGTTTCAATTTTCAATAGTTATTCGCAGCATTAGATACCATGTCATTCTAATTGCACACTTATGCGTCTTAGTTTATCATTCTTGTTCTTCTCATGTCATCATGCATTAGTCGTCATGTTAGTTTATTTACTTTTATATTTCTCAAAAAAAAAAAAAAAGAGAAAAAGAGAAGAAAAAAAAACAAAAAAAAAGATGTTATGAACCATTGCATATATTCAGAAATATAAAAAACAAGTTAAGACCAAAATGTATCTATTTGATTAACAACATTGCCAAGCTCAACCTTCAATAACGACAAACATCTTTAGAATTGATGTTCAGCTAATCGTTTTCTAATCATGGCATATGTTCCTTTTGACATTATTGTTCGTACAATGTAGTAACGATTATCATGTAAGTATGTATCAATTCCTCACTAGATTGCAAGGAATACAAATCTTTGTTCATGCTATCACTAAAAGTTATTTCCTATGATATTTACTTTTAAATATTTCCAAAGAAATGGAGAATGCGTTTGAGTCCAGGGCAACCAACATTGAGTCAAGGATACAAGAAAAAATTCCTAAGGTTTCAAGAGATCATTTACGAGTATTTTCTGGCTTTCTCCTTCAAACAAATTGATGGTCCAAGACTTGACACATAATTGACGACCATTAACTAAACTGATGCTTGCCCAAAAATAAATTTTTTGCCATGGAAAGGTAAAAGTTTTGGTCTTATATTTGTAACACAAATGTGTCCATCTTTGCCTTGTTCGTAGAGCTTGAAAGTCTTCTACTTTCATCATTTCTATAAAATTTACATTGCATGATAAACAACCATGTAAATAATTTGTTTATTGAAGGACAATTGACATATTATTATATTCTTAATCTTTTGGGGTTATGGCAGTTCCCTTGAAGCAATGTTGGCAGAGGAGTCAATGCAGAAGTACAAAGATTTAAGTTGAGTGGCTAAATTTTTGCCATTTGTGTGTTAAATATGATCAGGTTAGATGGTTGGCACATGCTTATGTAGATTTCACATCACAATGGCTCATACTTTCAAAGCTATGAGAGATATGAATCCAAAAGTAAACTGGTATGGTTATAGTCCGGTACAAGGGAAGTGAAACTAGATTGAGTTTTAACTTGTGGCTGCTATATATAAAAAAAGATTGTGTTAAAAAGACTTGATGGCTAAATGAGGAATGCAGATTAATCCAACATTTGAGCTGCGTCTACTGTCAACAACAGAATGAAAGTATTTATCATCTATTCTTTTAGTGTCCTGTTTGCTATTTTGACTAAGATACAGTCATTGTGTCTTGTGTTCAGAGGTCCATATCGATGAAATGTTGAGATGGATTGGCTGCTACACTACCATTCCATAACCTCAGTTTGAAGGAGAACTATGACAGCCAGCTCTGGCAGTCGCACAAAGTTTGGAAATTCAAGGAATAATGCTATTTTTTCAGAAGAAGGAATTATATTTGGAAAATTCTTACATAAACCGCGTCCACGGCTCCCACTTGTGGATCTCGTGGTTTAAAAAAGTGCTACATAAGTAATAATAATGTATGTTAATGTAAGAATTTAAAGTGGCGTAAAATGACGTGGCTCTATTTTTAAATCACAAAATTTACAAGAGAGACTGTAGACCTGAGTCCTGTGTAAAAATTTTCCAATTATATCCTAATGAGGTATTAAAAAGCTATAGTTTCTTACGTTAGACTTGCAACTTAGTCTTGAAGAGCTTTCGCCCACATTAATGAGAGTTGGGATGTATGAATGATAGGTATATTTACGTACCTGTTTATCTAGACTTGTTTGTGGTAGTTGTTGTATCAATTGTACAGGGTTATCATTTTGTGTCCCTAACTATGAAAAGGATTGACAGCATAACTCACTGCAATTTTGAAAGTTCATAAATTTGCACTAAATATTCTTAATTGTTAATTTCTACTGCATAAGATTTTGAACCGTATAAGTATTTACAAAATAAGGTGGATATATTCTAAGTTGCAAGGATAAAGAAAGACTATAACTGTGGGTTTGGAAAGATGATATAGTTTAGTCATATTGAAAATGTAACTCTGTGTTTGTAACATTAGTATTTTTCTGGTGAAGACCGTTTGCTAAATTTTCAGAAAATGTTTTAATAGTCTTGCCTGCAAAAAATAGTGCAAGTGTGTGAACGTAAATACACATGCACGAACGTAAAATATTTTATGCCTAACCTATGCGTATATTAATTATATTTTCAGTGGTTTAATGTGGCTCTAGAAGTTTGAATTTAGTAGTGAAATTTACAAGGAAAAAAGGATGTTGGACATTCATTACATCCAATTTGATGATAAAATTGTTGATAAATAAACACATTAAAGCAAATTTAGACGAATAATATGCATATCAGGATATGGAATTACGAAGCACACATACTGTCGGAATTAATATCTTTTATTTTCACTTGATTAGCACAATTTAGAAAAGTAAGGATGCTAAATGTGATTGATGGAAAATGCAAAGAAATAGTCATTGATAATTTCTGTAAGGTATCTCTAACAGTTTCAAGTATGATTTTACTCCTGAAGATATAAGGGAAAAAATGATCTACGTAATTATTATTATTATTATACAATAAAAAGGATGGTCAATCTTGCAAATACCCCATGTAATAAATTTGATAGAGATGCATATTTTCACAGTCCAACTGAGACATATGTACAGTACACATACCAAACTTCCTTAATTAAATTCCATACAAAATTATATCTAATTAGCACTTAAAAGAAATGTTTCTTCCGATTTACCAGTTATGTGATGCATATTAACTTATTTCTAATAAGAATAAAATTAATTACTCAGATTTTTATAAAGTAAGCAAAAGAGCTTCCACTGTAGAAATAACATTTTCCACTGCTTTCCTTTTATTTTGTTCTTTTTGATAAATGTCATTTTCTATTACCGAATCATTTATTTGGTGGCTGCTTGAGAATTAGGATCCTTCATAAATTCATACACACTCTTGTGTCCCATGGTGGATCTCATGTATGTTTTTCAGTAAGGAATTTCAACCATGCATCTTTCTTGTTCACACACTGAAAGAAAAAGCTTAGCCATTTACAGGCTGTTTCTTTTTTATTTTATTTTATTTTATATTTTTTTGGTCTTAGCCATCTGTATGGTAGTCTTTTTCTTTATTTAATATGTACTTCCTTTTCTATTTGTTACATGTCATATGTATTCCTTAGAGAAGAATTTAGTGGGAACCATGAATTGATTAGAATATCATGAAAAATTAAGTTTATATGTACTTTGTCTTTTTCTTTCATTTTTTTTGAAATCTTTCAGTATTCATAAATGTCTCTAACAATTATAGGGCTTCCAAATACCACTAGCATAGAAGGTGTTGCTTGAAATTACAATGGTGTTTCATTAATTTCTGATTTGCTCTTAGGTGACATTTAAAATATATATATATTTTAGGATCATTTAAAAATATATTTGTATATGTACCCTAAAAATGGCAGTCCAAAATTATGTAATTTCTAAATCATAATTACAATAACTTATAAACAATCCTTTAACGTCAAACTTCCATAAAAAGTACATTCTTATAGACTATCATGACTCTTTTCTTTTTTTTTTTAATAATTAATAACAGTACAACTTTTTCCCCAACCACTCCCCGATAAACGTTGACATGCTCCAAACAAAGAGAAAAAAACAAAATTTTCTTTAACGCAAAAGGTCTCAATTCCCAATTAATAATTCTTCATCTATTTTGACTCGAAATGCATTCCGTGTTTGGAATGCATTTTTATTTTGTTGCTATTGGAAAGAAAAGGATTTCACTTGTTTATTCCTCATCCATTTTGACTTCGAAATGTATGCCGTGTTTAGAAGAAAGTTTTTCGTTTGTTTCAAGCTGAAATCAAAATGCAGGGCTCACAAATTTTTTCCACGTAAAAACGTCCGAACAACGTTGGGTCGATATCAAGGAAACGTGTGGCCATGGCACTTTCCTAGAAAAGGCCGGTGTTTGATGGGGCAAATTCCCTTTATGTTGACTTGTGTTAAAAGAACTAACTAAGGGGTGTTTGATGGGGCAAATCCCCTTTATGTTGACTTGTGTTAAAAGAACTAACTAAGGGGTGTTTGGTTTAGAGGTATCAAGGAGAGGGATAAGTATTAGTAATAATGATACTCAATATTGATGTTTGAAAAATAACTATCACTATCATTCAATCGGAATAAAAGTGATTAATTAGGGTCTCTATGATTCCTCTCAAAATACTACTCTATCAAACTCATTAACCCCTTTTTGGAGGAAATGATACACATTCTAGTATTAAATCAAACATATTAGGGAGAATCTTCAAAATCTATACTCATAATGGGCTCAATAATAATAGTCACAGTGATAATGATTGAGGAACGTCAACCAAACGTCTCCTAATTCTAAATCAGTTTTCTCGTGTTTTAATTTCAATTTCAATATATTTTGTGTCATCCATTGACTACATGATCAGCTTTGTCATATTGTTTCAACAATTGTATGTTTAGTCCTTAATATTTCTAAATTTTATTTGAGAAACAACATTGGGTTTAATTTTAGTTAGCACACTTAAAGCTAAACGTTTTGGAATTTTTTCAGTGGAAGTATAAAATTTTTGTTTGATAATATATTTCTCATGAGAATTTCATATGTTTTTTATTGTTCTAGATATTGTCGATTTTAGGCTTGAGTCGAGCTTATACATATTATGATACCAAGTAAACATTTGATCAAATTTTATAACAAGAGAAATTGTTTCTCTTTTTATTTTTACCACATTCATTTAACTTGATAGGATTTTTTCACTCTCTCCATTCGCTCATTTTTGTAAAATCATCACTTATTTCCCTTTTGAAGGTTAAAATATTCATTTCATTCTTTTTTTTTTTTTTGTCAGAGGCTTTGTTAGTAGTATAGTTTTAATGTTAGTTTTAGGAGGCAAAGTGCCTATTTTTAAGTTTAGAGGGACAAAGTAGAATTACCCCTAATATTAAGGGGTGAAGTGGAATTAATCTTAACATAAAAGTCTCATGCAATACAAGTCAAAACTGTAATTCTTTCCTTGTTCATGATCTTCCAATCTTGGACTTATGGAATGACTCGACATGACATGACTCAATCCATGCTATCTACCAAAACAAACGCGTACCCCGCATCTCACGTTGATGTGAAATGTTTGATCAATGGATAATACTTTGGATAGTATGCTGCTAATAAGTTTAAACATTTTAGACTGGTAAATTAGGTAAAAAAAGATTCGATTAGTTTTCTATTTTGGGCGTTGTAACCAGTAATACAAGAAATCTCGTGTGATTTTTATAGGAGTGAGATTGAGTCAAATAGTATTAGATCACAAAAAGCAACAAAAACTGAGTGCTATATTGAAGCAAAGATAGAAAACACCTCTAGAATCCTATAAATAACTGTGGTCATGATATAAATTGGGCCTTCTGAGCATCACAAAGGTCTCAAGGGTGATTGTACTGTTATGTATCTACTTTGGAAATATGTGAATTATTTGATTGATTAATGGTACCTTGTTGAGTAGTGGGCTATAACGTCGACACTCTGGGCAAATGGTGTAGGCTCTCGGCCCTCCTTTCTGCCCTGGCTGTTACATAACCAGACTCAGAATTGCCCATTTTATCACTTAACACGGCGATAGACTAAAAGGAGGAAATTTCTATCAGAAGTCTTGGTTGACCTGTGGTGTTCATTTGCACCGGTATTTCTGTCTTTACTCCAATCTTCAATATACCATTGCTTGACTAAAAGAAGGAAATTTCTAACAAATGTCTTGGTTGACTTGTGGAGTTCATTTGCATTATAAATTCTTTCTTTGCTCCAATCTTTAAAGTGCCATTGCTTCTCTGTTATCTTGATTTATGTCTATTTAAGAAAAAAAAGTATCAAGTCAATTGCAGATTTTTGCAAGTTAGCAAAGTGAACTTGTTGGTGAAAAATGGAAAACATCCGGAAGCTGCAATTGGAAAGAACTCTATCAATACAATCATGCTTCCCTGAGAGCTTTTCCGGTCCAGGCTCAGGAACATCCGATCAAGTAAACAGCTTTGGGGCTGGCACTGGCACAAGTAATTTCACTGGACAGCATGTTGTTTCAGTCCAGCTTTCCTACAGTGGAAGCATTCCTATTGGAAACATCCCGAATGGAATGGAGCAGAGGTCTCTTGATGCACAGATACTCCCTCCTCCACACTTGGAAGCCAGTTGAGTACCACTGCTTTTATGCTTTTTGATTCTTGAATTTATGGCACGTACTATTTACTGAGAGTTCTTCTTGTTTGTCTTCGAATTATAAGTTTTTCTTTTTTTTTTCCAACACCATTTCACTTTTCATGTCAATTTGTATGATATAGTTATGATCAACCATAACTTCTGAAAGAAAATGCTAATTCTAGTACATTGTTATGGTTTGAAGACGGTACTATGTTATTTAGGAGATAAAACTGGTTGTTGTAATCAACTAATCTTGTTGAAAAGAAAAAAACTTGAGGTTGAATCACAAATTTTCCTTCCCGTTGCATTATCAGCTCTATAACCAAATGGAAAATTGCAGAACAGAGTCATTTTTCCCATTTCGAATTTGTCTAGAAGCGGCTTTTAGGGTGGGGAAGGAAGGAGGGCAAGGATGTATATGAACAATGAGAATCGAACCTCATTCTGGGATGAGGGAATAGGGCTTGACTATTGGGCTATAATCGATCCTGAGCGTGTGCCAATGTGTTTAATCTCAAAAGCATGTTCATATGAATTTTTAAATTCTTGACTGAGAGAAACAATATGAGTTCTTTGTGAGAATGTCTTAAGCTAATTCTGCATAATCTGCTACTATTAAATTATTTTCGTTTAATTCATTTACAGAGAAGAGACAAGCTAACTGAATCCCATTCATTGAAGTTAGATTAAAGAAATTTGTTTTTAAGTATGTTCTAGACTGCAATTTTTTGCCCCTAAATAGTTGTATCACTCAAAATCAGTAGGATAACCTCGTGACATTTGTGTTCTTGAAATGAAGGCACCCCATCTGCCAAAAATCTTACTGTGTACGTGCCCTTGTACCAAGCTGCACTTAAGGGTGACTGGGCAAGGGCTAAAGCATTTATCGATAGGCATCCAGAAGCACTAACTGCGAGGATCACTAAGGGCTGGGAAAGAGCTCTTCATATCGCTGCCGGTGCCAAACAAATTAAATTCGTAGAGGAGTTGGTTGAAATAATGGATCCACCAGAATTGGCTATACAGAACAAGTTTGGAAACACAGCACTTTGTTTTGCAGCAGCATCTGGAATTACAAGGATTGCAGAAGTGATGGTGGCAAAGAACAATCACTTGCCAATGGTCAGGGGAAGTAAAGGAGTAACACCCCTTCACATGGCTGCTTTATTAGGTTATAGGGATATGGTGTGGTATCTTTTATCAGTAACTGATCCACAACATCTAACCAAAGAGGACTATGTTGGCCTCATCATTGCAACTATTAGTACCGACCTATATGGTGAGATAATACTATATCATCAAATACATGCTTAATTGAAGAAAGTGAATAAGCAAGCTCATATGTTTTTGCCTGCTGTCTACAGATGTGGCTCTGCGTATAATTCAGCACAAACCTGAATTGGCCATTGAACGAGATCCTAATGGTGAGACAGCACTTCACGTTTTAGCACGAAAGCCTTCAGCATTTTCTTGCAGAAATGGACTAGGAATCTGGCAGAGATGCATTTACCCATGTACGTCCATCTATTTCCATTTTAAATCTTACAATGGATGAATACTGTTGACTTAATTAAAAGTATGCCTCTCAGTTGCCATATTTAACTGTTTCACTTGGTTGAACCAGAAGTGATGTTTTCAATTTTTCACATACTACTCAACGTTATTGTTAACCGTATATGTTCGCTAATGGTTCTCTCGTCTAAGATACATTTTAATTGCTTATAAAGCTATTATATTTCGATCTTGGATTCTTTTCATCAAATTTTTGGCCAATATAACTTAATGTGTAGAGATCTTAAGGTCTAAGAAGAAAGCAACTTCAAGGTGTGCCCTACAAATTCACTGCTCTGACTGTTAGTCAATTTGTTAAAAAGAAGCTGCAGCAAATGGAATATTCTATGTTTTGGTTTTATTTTTGAAGATTTTATCTACATGGCTATAAAGACTAGGTATGTTCTAAAAGATTGATTAGCAAAAAAAGGTGATGAGAACTAGCAATAACATATTCATAAATTACCAAGTACTTTAGCAGTCAGCTCAGATTTAAATTTTGTTAAGATCTTCCCTCAGGGGTCAGATTGCACATACGGAAGAAATCATCCTACAAGTCTAGCTTGGCCATGCAGCAGAATGACAACTGCACCAAAGGTAAGCAAAGATAACGGAAAAGAGAACATGTAATCATATATAGTACAAAGTAAAAGTTGACTTACATTGAATCCAGTGGAATGATACTTAGTGCATTTAGAAATTACTCTATTCTTCTCCATTTTCTAAGAACTCAGAACTATAAAGCAAAATCACTTTTAAATATTCGCAACTTTTCTTTAGCTTCTCGCACACCCTTCAAGTGAAAATTTTGTGCTAATGAATGAGTGTAAAAGTAGGTGGGATGGGACTCGAGAGAAGCTTAATGTCTGGATATAATTTTCCATTTTGTTAACACATTCCCGCCGTATCTTGCAACTAGTTTATACCATATTACTTGACCCGGTACTTTTAAATGTATTGCAGTGTACCTACTATTGAATAGACTTCTTCTTCATGTTAAAGAAAAGATAGGTAAGGAGAATTCAACAACCACTTTCTATTAGTTTCTTTGAAACAACTGACTCAGATTAGTTAACTGGGGCTTGCTTTTGTTTAACGATGATAGGAATCAAAGAAGTTGTTGAGAAGAAATTGATGCACTTACAAGCCCTCGAATTGTTAAAACATGTATGGAAACAGGTTATGTTGTTGGATGACTCACAGATCGGGAAGTTACTCAGAGGTCCATGTAGACCACTTTTTGTTGCTGCAGAGTTTGGAAACTTTGAGTTCATTATTGAGCTCCTGCGATCCTATCCTGATCTCATATGGAAAGTGGATGAACAAAGCCAAAGCTTTTTCCACATCGCAGTCATACACCGGCAAGAAAGGATCTTCAAACTTGTTTACCAAATAGGAGCTCTTAAAGATTTGATCACATCTTACAAAAGCACAAATAATAGTAACATGTTACACCTTGCTGCAAAGTTGGCTTCTCCAGACAGACTAAATATAGTTTCAGGAGCAGCCCTACAAATGCAGAGAGAGTTACTGTGGTTCAAGGTGATTGGTTTAGTTCTAAATGTTTGCCCTATGTATATTGAAGTTGCTTTGTGCATTTTGTAACTGTTATTTATTCTGATAATTAAAAGGAGGTGGAGAAGAATGTCCAGCCATTATATAGGGAGATGAGAGATTCAGAAGGACAAACACCACATATGCTATTCACTCAGGAGCACAAGGCATTACTCAAAGGAGGAGAAAGGTGGATGAAGGATACTGCTTCATCATGCATGCTTGTTGCTACACTTATAACTACAGTGATGTTTGCAGCCATCTTTACAGTACCTGGAGGCAATAAACAAGATACAGGCACCCCAATTTTTCTCAAAGACAAGGCTTTCTTTATCTTTTCAATATCTGATGCGCTTGCTCTCTTCTCATCTGTGACGTCAATCTTGATGTTCTTGTCTATTCTCACTTCACGGTATGCAGAAGAAGATTTCGTGGAAACATTACCAAAAAGGTTGATCATTGGCCTTACAACACTCTTCTTTTCTATAGCAACGATGCTTATAGCCTTTAGTGCAAGCTTTTCCATTGTACATGGCCATCAACTAGCATGGATTATCATTCCAGTTGCCCTAGCTGCCTGTATTCCTGTATTATTATTTGCCTTCTCTCAGTTTCCCCTTGTAGCTGATATGTTTCATTCAACTTATGGATCAGGAATATTTGCCAGGGAACCTATGGATGTGCTTTTCTAGGATTAGCTAAACGGAAAACCTCCCTGATTTAGTATTAATAAATTCATATTCATTTGATTCATGAAGCCGTAACATCTTCTTCAGTTAGAATTGCAATGTCATAGTGACAATTGGCAGGAAAGGATCTTGGATTTCATTGTACAATTTCTTGCTTTTTAACTGATCATTGAATAATACTCAAATTTTTGTACTGGATCCAACATTTTGTAAATCAACCTCTGTCCCTTTAGAATTCTCAATCATCATCTAGCTGTCTGCGCATCTATTGGAATTCAGAAGCATTCGTGAAAAGATGTAATAATCTAAAGAAAATCAATAAAATAAATTTGTATTAAACAGGAACAGCATTATAGCCAATTTTCGCTGGAAAACCAGCAGGATTACTTGAACTCAAGATTATTAAGAGTCTAAAAATTAAGTGGGGTACCATCGAACTCGATTTCCAATTTCACCTACAATTTTTCACATTCTTTAAATGGTGGAATGCACATCATTTATGCTTAGGATATATTCTTAATTACTGCACCCGCATGCAATTTTACAAGAACGAAAGTTGTTGTATAATTCGGGGAAACAAATATTCCAAAGAAGTTTTTTCTGGTTCTTGAATTCAATAACTACTTTCCTTGGATGTAGAGGGCTTAAAGCCTGAGCTCTGGATTTCACAAGTTATACTCAGAATCAACACCAAAAGACTAAAAAAAGAAATCAGTTTTTGGCTTCTTAGTATGTCCAAACAAGGTATAAAAGTTTTATAATGCATTGCCTTTTGGAAGCATATAAAAAAAATATCCCTGCTAGATGTATCAATCCATATACCGTTATATATTTCATCCCCCCGTATCAGTATGCGAAGGTGAAATGGATATTACTGCACATTCAACAAGTTCCAATTGGTTTTTTCTTTTTTTTAATAGAGTTTCTTTGAGGGGTTGAGTGAAATTTTGAAATATATAGAACACCAAAAAGCCTTTGAAATAGGTAATAGGATGAAGGAGTGGAACAGTTAATTTGTTGTAATTCACACTTTTTCCATCAGTATTGGGAAATGTATGAATTTCTTTGCATATAACCATTGGAAGCATCTTGCAATAACAATTAACAAGGTTCAAGATTCCGAGCAAATTCACAGATAATTACGTTCCTCGCTTGATATGTGTGTGTGTGTGTGTGTGTGTATGTATGTATGTATGTATGTATAACTCATTGGCTCCTCAGTATAATCAGTAGATAGACAATATTTGAGATGGAAATATTTGGTAAATCATTTTTGTGATAGTTTCTTCTTGATTTTGCCAACGAATTTTCAACAATCTTAGCCACAGCTTTAGCAAAGATCTAGCGGAAAATGTTAACGATAATGCTTTTAGGATCCAGAAAAAGGCTAAGCTCATAGTCACTGTGGACTTGTTTCGGGGAGATACTGCTTAGAAAATTGTAGTCTTACTTGCCTAGGTACGTCATTTCATTTCTGGATGTTATGCTGCAAAGGCGTGATCCCTTACGCCTTCTATGGGAGAATTGTATGGAGTCAACTCCGGAAGGCTAATTAAGAGTTAGGAAATGAAACGGAGGCGTGATGTACATTGTAGCATCGATAATCACGCCTCCGTTACTCAAGTGGATCATTTTAGAGCATCTACAAATTCATTTGATTAACTTCTAAAATTGAATCTAGTCGTAATTGGTAATTTATTTCCGTTTGCTAAGCCGCAAAATGAATGTCATTGAAAGATTGTGTTTCTTTTTTTATAAATCCAAATGAGGAATTAAATGATGTATCCATTTTTTTTCTTTGTTATCCTTTTCAATTTACGATTGGTCTTCTTAGAAAACCTTGAAAACCACTGTGACAAAAAAAAATTGATATGATCACGTAATAATTTCTGGAGCTGCTTACTCGATATTCGGAAAACATTGTTACTATTAAAAGATTTTTCAAGTTTATTCATGTTTGACCTGTATGTTACCATTAAGGTTGCACTAAAAACTTGAATAGCTTTAGGTTGCTTTTATATCTGTGCAAATTCTTTGGGCATATATGTAACCCATAAACGATTCTCTGTATTCCAAAAAAGAAAGAAAATCAAAGCAATGTCTTTAAAAATATTCATAATTAAACTAATACGAATTCTGGTCTGCACAAATGTGGAAAGATTGTAAAAATGGTTATTACACTTAGTAGTAATTTGCTAACTGAAATTATGATCATGTGTGAAGTGCAGTGATAATGTGCATTGACAAAAGTCACAGAATGCAAGCTAGTCTTGCTTAATTAGTTAACTACTTATAAGCACCATATAACAAGTCAGTGTACTTCCAGAGTAACTTCTTCTATGTTACAATGGTATTATAAACAAGGATGGCTACTTTGCTACGTGATATTTTATAATGCTGATGTTCCACCATTGCCATTTTGTTCATTTCAAATTTCTCTGAATTTATTAACCCTCAAATAAATAAGAATTTTGGTTGCAAGAAAATATGAAAAGAGTAATTTGTTTAGGCTATAATAGTCAGCATTTTCTTCATCACTTATTGTTCTAAATATATTATTTTGAAACATGATAAATAGTTATGATTTCTTCATGCGGGCCTTTTAATAGAAAAGCTTTAATTCCCAGGAATTCACACTATATTCATTGTTCTATTATCTAGATTTCAGTTGTTTGACTAGTATTGGCAGTTTAAAGTAACTCTTTGATTATAGAAATTGAATGTTATCTCTAATGAGTTCATTACGAGATAAGCAACTTGACATTAATTTTTCAATTGATCTACTCAACTCATTTCATAGCAAAACCAATCAAATAATCCTGAAAACAATGACAATTAAAAGCCATTGTTTTTAATAAATGAAGCCACAATATCAAAAGCTAATTCATTTCCCAATTTTCTTTTTGTTTTTACCTGATTCCTAGAATATATTCTAGGATTTATACCAACTGATAATTTTCACTTTACTTGAAATCTTAAATTGAAGCAATAAAGACAACACAAAATTAGAGTAATCCAAATGAAGTTAGTATCCAAATTTAAAGGTCCAAGTCTTCGATATGTTCACAATTAATTATGGTTTACAGGAGATACATTAATTGTGATACATCTTAACAACAAGAAGTCATAATTATAATTCATGTCCACATGTACTTATGCTCCAAATTACGTCCACATGTAATTATGCTTTATAAGAGCAACATTAATTGAGATAAATCTTCGATAATAACGAAAAAAATTAAGTGACTATAGAAGGTCTCATATGACATAAACTAGTTTTTATCAGTGTTCTTGATCACTTTTCAACAACATTTTCATTCTAATCTATTCTTAGAGTCAAACTAAACAATGGAACTGGAAAAGAAAACGAGAGGCCGCCGAAAGATCGACATAGTGAAAATACAAAACAAGCAGAATTTACAAGTGACCTTTTCCAGACGTCGTGTTGGCCTTTTCAAAAGGGCTACCCAGCTCAGTGCTCTTACCATGGTTTAAAGTCGCGGTCGCGGCTCGTACCGTTCCACATCGGACTCAGTATATCGGTCGCGGTCTCGGCGAGACACATATTTTAAAATAATTTTTATTTTAAAAATATTAAATAATCATTCAAAATATTAAAAAAATGCTAAACAAAAATGATCTAAAAAATAGTAAAGAAAATATTTAATATGTACTATTTTTACCGATATAAAAAACGGTATATATTTTTAAGATCCAAATAGACCTATAAAAAAATAAAATCAAAATAACACAAAACATAGTTTTAAAATAATAATTATAAAAGCAAATTAAAAAATAGTAAAACTTAAGTTTTTTAAGGCATGCCTACACTTTCTATATATCTCTTGAGAGAATTGAAAATAAAAATGTCAAAAGACATTTTTGATGTAGCATGCCTATATTATATGACTAAAATCTTTTGTAAATTGGTTGTTAAAAATAATTAATTTTTTTATTTTTATTTCCTAATCAAATGAATTTCTTATTTCTTTTTCTTTTCTAAAACTCTAATTTTTATTTTTCCTTTTTCTTTATCTAATTCCCCTACCCCAGCCCCACCTCTCTTCCTCTCACGTAGTTCCCCTGCCCCTCCCCTTCTCGCTCCCTGTCACTCCCCCTTGTCTCTACTGATGCTCCACAGACCACCCTTCTTGTCTCTATCCCCCCACCCACCACCCACCATCTCCCTCTTCTCTCTGTTTCTCTCTGATCCGTCCTCCCTCTCTTTCCTCTCTGATCCGCCGCCCGTCCTCCTTCCCTTCCCCTCTCTCTCTATCGCCGGCCACCACCATCCCCTACCCATTATCCCTCTCCACCAGCCATCTCCCTCTGTAAAAACAGCCCTGCGTTCTCGTGGTTGTGATCTGGTGGTTTGTGTGTGGTGGTTGTGGTCAATAGGCTATGGATGGCTGGGGAGGGCTGCTGTGCGATGGTGGGTTTTTGGTAGTCTCACTGAGGTGGCTTTGTTGGTGGTTGAGGGCGGAGTTGAAGGCATCAGGGGTGTGTTTTTTTGGGTTTGGCCCGGGTTGACTCGGTTAACTCGGTCTTAACTCGGCCGTTTTTTCTTCGACTCGGAGACGATTCGGTACGAGTCAACCGAGTTCCGGCGAATTCTCGGCGAGTCTCCCGTCTCTGAATAGGATCGGAGCGGTATCGGACCGGAAGCCTCCGTTCCGGTGACGACTCGCCGAGTCATCTCCGACTCGGCCGAGTCTTTGAACCATGGCTCTTACTGGTTCAGCTGTAGCTTTGATGGTTTTCTCTCCGGGAGAAAAAGCTTATCTTTTTGGCAGCCCAAGTGTGAATGCTATCATAGACAGGTTCGAATCCCAAACTCTTGAATCATTTGATCATTCAAATGTACTTGTGGAGGACAATCACAAGGATTAATGTTCAACGTCTGAATAAAGAGATCACCATTCTTGGAGATCAAGTTGGAGGCAGAGAAGGAAAAGAGGAGAAATCTTTAACCAGCAGAGGCAAGTTGACCAGATTTGTCATTGGTGGGAATCTCCCATCAGTGAGTTTAATTTGGAGCAACTTGAGCAGTTCATCTAGCCCTGCTTGAGCTCCAAAAGATTGTTAAAATTGAGCTTGAAAAAACCAGTATGTGAAAGTACAAGCAAAAATCCAAATCTTCATGTGATCAGTCCTCGTGGGAAAAGTCTATTTGGCATGAATGCTAGGGAAAATTGCCGAAGCATTTTTGATCTCTTTCAATCCGAGCCACTTAGGATCCCTCTCGGTTGAACTACTGGCAATTCAATCACGGACAGAACCGTAGCTTCTGAAGTGGAAAATGGACCTACTGCATCAGTTGCTGGTAATCCAAGTGCATCAGAATTTGGTGGTGCAAATATACCTCATGGTCCTCCTCAAGAATTCAACAGTGGGTATGGTGGTGTCAAATGGTTCTGAACCTAGATCATCTAGATCTATTGGATGGTTTAATTAATGGTTGTCATTTTCCTTTTTTTTTTCAATAAATCCATGAATGTTGCTATTTTTACTTGGTTGTCTTCAGCACCTTATAGTAACAAGGTTTTTTTTTTTTTTGTTAATGTATGCTTCACCTTTTCTGTTGTAATGTTGTGATCTTGTTGTTGTACCTTGGCAACCATCTCATTAGCAATTTTATATTTTTGTTTGCATAAATTGTGCTTCCTTTTGTCAGTAGAATGATTGCTGTATTTATCCTAATAAATCCATTGAATTCATATTTTAATTACCATAGACAATCTAAAAAACACAAAGAAACAAAATATTAACTTCGAAAATATAATTATTATCTCTCCCATCACAATTGTCTTTTTATGGTATGACTTTTTGACAATATTATGTCAAGGAATAACCTAACTTACTGGGACACAAATTTTGTGTTACTAGTAATAAAGTACGTGCATTGCACGTGAACATGATGCCTTCTTTTTTTTTTTTTTCTGGTTATGAGAAATTTAATTATTTTATAAAGAAATGTATTGGAAACAAAGTGAACAAATTGAAAATTAATAGATTAACTTCTACATCCTCTTCAAAATCCTTGATATGTGTTTTGACGATATTATTATTAAATATTTTTAATAATCTAATAATACATGAGATGAATCATAAGTGTATGGGAATTTTATTTTTATTTTGAAGAATATGCCTAAAAAAATATTGAAAAACTTAGAGTCCAGAAAAGAATAAAATGTTTAATCAATTAGTTCAAAATTATACCACTCAGAGAAAAATTAGGAAGTACTTTGCAAAAAATTCAAGAACAATTCTTAAATTATATACAATGATTACATGAATGCTTCATTTTTAAGTAGTTTTAAAAGGCTTTTTCAATAGTGTATATACATGCCTCTCGATACATTAAAAGAACTTCATAATATTCCTAGATTAAAGAATTCCCATTCTCTTGGACCACCCAAAAAAATGAATTATACATTCTTTTAAAATAGTAAACATTTCACTTCCTAAAACAATTCAAAATATGTGAGATGATGCTATTTGAATGTGTTTGAGTGCACAAAGTAAGTTACTTCCCAACTTCACGAAGAATATATTTTATGAGATATTCTTAATTATAAAATAATTCTTTCTATTACTCTAGATTAGATTTTTTTCTATTTAATTCTACAACATGAATAGTTGAATAACAAAAGGTACAGAGAACTTATTTTAGGAAATAATATATTTGACTGAACTCAAAATTCTTCCTACTATATTAAATAAGTCTTATATTAAATAAGTCACATCTTTGTTCAACTGAATTTTTTATTAATAATAAAAAAGGATAAATTTCAAAAACTATACAAAAGATACACTTTAGGAAAGTTTACTTAATAAAATTCATAACTCTTGATTATCATAGGTACATTGGACAGAGTCACATTCTTTTCTCGATTTAAATTTTATTGTGGCAATAGTCTAAAAAATAAAAGATAAAAAGAAGTTAAATAGGAGATAATATTTAATTGATAACTCTTTCTCTAACATTGCATGAAGTCATATTTTTTATTTAATTAATTTGTATATAGTAAAAAAAGGGACAAATATTCTTTTTCTAAACATGTTTATGGTTATTTAAATGCGCATACATAGCCGTTTGGAAGGTGAAAGTTTTAAATTGAAATAATTGAAATGCAAAGTTATTTTGAAATAAAATACTTCTTGGATACTAAAACTTTATATAATTTTATGAATATCATGTTAGATTAATTGTCTATTATTATTTTCTTAAAACAATTGTTGTTGAATTTATGGTTTGAATTAGAAGTCATAACAAAAAACTTTTCAAATTTTTATTTAAAGCTTTGCAGATAATATATAGTTGGCATTATGATAACACTGACACTAAGGTATTTTATCAAATCTATTTTATGTTCAAGTATCATTCTACTTAAAAATTTATATTCAAATTTTTTTATTTATGAAATGATGTTGTTAAAAATATTTTGAAGCTCTTTCTTTACAAATATTAATGATTAAACTTAAAATCTATTTACTTTATAATTTATTATGAATATCTCAACTCAAATGGATACTTGAAATCTAATACATCTTAATAGTAATTATTAATTTGGTAAAAGAAACTTTGTTTAATATGTGTAACATTAGATTCCAAAAACAATTATTTATTTAACTATATAGTTTAAATAAGTTACTATTTATTCCATTTAGAATTCAGGTTCTTTATTCAATTAGCGTTTTTATATTAGTGAATTTCAATTTTAATCATTTGCGCATTAGATTTTTAACATGGTTGTAAAAAAACTTAAAAAGAATTTCACAAAATTAACTTAGTTGCCTTCTAAATGATGCAAACTATCATTTTTTTATGTGAAAAAAAGATCCATTTCAATCAAGTAAACTTGTTTTATATCATTGATATGGAAAACTCCATTTTTTACAAGTTTATCATTTAGTATCCTATTGTATTCATTTATGAAATTGACTTTACAAATGTTTGTTATTTATTTTTATATTTTTTAAATCCTTGTCTAATTGAAGAAGTTTTGTTCAGAAAATGAAACAAAAGGGGTTCTTTCACAAATAAAATTATGAGTCAACGTTAATAGTACTCTTTGAATTATTTGTCATTTTCATTTTGTAAAATCCTGCATCTTGTACTATCTTTTTGTTATGAGTGCTCTATCTATTTTAAGTTTTACATTAAAAACATATACCTAAAATTTTTTCATCCTTCATAGATTGTTAAAGTCAATACTTATGCACCATTTAGATAAGTATGTAATTTGTTGTTTGAACTTTGAACTATATATACAATTTTTTGAATTATTTCATCAATCACCAAACTCTAGCTTGGCATGGATTAAAAAAAAAATGAAAAGAAACTTGCTAGCGGAGTGCTTATTACAACCCAGATTTTAATGTATTATTTTTTGAATTATTTCATCAATCACCAAAAATTTAGCTTGACATAGATATAATAAAAAAAAGGACAAAAAGGAACTTGCTAGTAGAGTGCTTATTCATAACCCAAATTTCAATATATTATTTTTTGAAACAACTTCTTTGTTAAACATAATACTGTAATCATTTAATAAAATTTAAAACTATGTTATATTTTATTAACTTAATTTAGTACAATTTAGTACTTTGCTCGTTTTCTTAGAATTTGCAGTGACATTTTTACGAATCATCATCCTTTGGTTTTTAATAAGTCAAAACTAAATTATGAACAAATGTTAAAGTTTATTGGTATTATTGCTCTCTTGATGATTGAATTGAAGGGTAGGTAAAAGGTTTTTGTATGGGAAATTATTTTATTTTAATTAACAACAAAATTAAATTCAATAAAATTCACAAAGGAATGTATAGAGTTTGTAACTCTGCTACAATTAGAACACAATTAATATGATTAAATAGCACATGAGGGTATATTAGGCATATTTGAAAACTAACACTATAAGGTGCAAAGACTCCAAACAACTAAGACTCATCATACGTTTAAAGAGAGAATGATAATAATTAATGTAGAACATTTTTTCCCTCGTATCTTCAGGAGTAAAATTACACTTGAAATTGTTAGAGATACCTTACAGAAATTCTCAATGACGATTTCTTTGCATTTTCCATCAATCACATTTAGCATCCTTACTTTTCTAAATTGTGCTAATCAATGAAAATAAAAGATATTAATTCCACATTACGTGTGCTTCGTAATTCCATATCCTCATGATATGCATACTATTCGTCTAAATTTGCTTTAATGTGTTTATTTATCAACAATTTTATCATCAAATTGGATGTAATGAATGTCCAAAACCTTTTTTCCTTGTAAATTTCACTACTAAATTCACACTTTTAGAGCCACTTTAACCGCTGAAAATATAATTAATATACGCATAGGTTAGGCATAAAATATTTTACGTTCGTGCATGTGTATTTACGTTCACACACTTGCACTATTTTTTGCAGGCAAGACTATTAAAACATTTTCTGAAAATTTAGCAAACTGTCTTCACCACAAAAATACTAATGTTACAAACACAGAGTTACATTTTCAATAGGACTAAACTATATCATCTTTCCAAACCCACAGTTATATCTTTCTTCATCCTTGCAACTTCGAAATATCCACCTTATTTTGTAAATACTTATACAGTTCAAAATCTTATGCAGTAGAAATTAACAATTAAGATTTTCGTATAATTTATAACTTTCAAAATTGCAGTGTGTTATGCTGTCAATCCTTTGCATAGTTAGGGACACAAAATGATAAACCTGTACAATTGATACAACAACTACCACAAACAACTCTAGATAAACAGGTACGTAAATATACTATCATCATATATCCCAACTCTCATTAATGTGGGCGAAACTCTTCAAGACTAAGTTGCAAGTCTAACGTAAGAAACTATAGCTTTCCAACACCTCATTAGGATATAACTAGAAAATTTTTACATGGACTCGGTCTATAGCTTCTCTTGTAAATTTTGTAATTTAAAAATAGAGCAACGTCACATTGCATCACTTTAAATTCTTACATCAACATACATTATTATACTTATGTAGTACTCTTTTAAATCACGAGATCCACAAGTAGGGCCGTGAACGCGGTTTATGTAAGAATTTTCCAAATATAATTCCTTCTCCTGAAAAAATAGCATTATTCCTGCATTTCCAAACTTTGTGCGACTGCCAGAGCTGGCTGCCATAGTTCTCCTTCAAACTGAGGTTATGGATGGTAGTGTAGCAGCCAATCCATCTCAACATTTCATCGATATGGACCTCTGAACACAAGACACAATGACCGTATCTTAGTCAAAATAGCAAACAGGACACTAAAAGAATAGATGATAAATACTTTCATTCTGTTGTTGACAGTCGACGCAGCTCAAATGTTGGATTAATCTGCATTCCTCATTTAGCCATCAAGTCTTTTTAACACAATCTTTTTTTATATATAGCAGCCACAAGTTAAAACTCAATCTAGTTTCACTTCCCTTGTAACAGACTATAACCATACCAGTTTACTTTTGGATTCATATCTCTCATAGCTTTGAAAGTATGAGCCACTGTGATGTGAAATCTACAGAAGCATGTGCCAACCATCTAACCTGATCATATTTAACACACAAATGGCAAAAATTTAGCTACTCAACTTAAATCTTTGTACTTCTGCATTGACTCCTCAGCCAACATTGCTTCTAGGGAACTGCCATAACCCCAAAAGATTAAGAATATAATAATATGTCAATTGTCCTTCAATAAACAAATTATTTACATGGTTGTTTATCATGCAATGTAAATTTTATAGAAATGATGAAAGTAGAAGACTTTCAAGCTCTACGAACAAGGCAAAGATGGACATTTGTGTTACAAACATAAGACCAAAACTTTTACCTTTCCATGGCAAAAAATTGATTTTTGGGCAAGCATCAGTTTAGTTAATGGTCGTCAATTATGTGTAAGTCTTGGACCATGAATTTGTTTGAAGGGGAAAGCCAGAAAATACTCGTAAATGATCTCTTGAAACCTTAGGAATTTTTTCTTGTATCCTTGACTCAATGTTGGTTGCCCTGGACTCAAACGCATTCTCCATTTCTTTGGAAATATTTAAAAGTAAATATCATAGGAAATAACTTTTAGTGATAGCATGAACAAAGATTTGTATTCCTTGCAATCTAGTGAGGAATTGATACATACTTACATGATAATCGTCACTACATTGTACGAACAATAATGTCAAAAGGAACATATGCCATAATTAGAAAACGATTAGCTGAACATCAATTCTAAAGATGTTTGTCGTTATTGAAGATTGAGCTTGGCAATGTTGTTAATCAAATAGATACATTTTGGTCTTAACTTGTTTTTATATTTCTGAATATATGCAATGGTTCATACGATAAATAGTTAGAGGAGGAAAGTTGTTTAGGATAGATCTAACCATATTCTGACTGTCAACAAATTGGGTAGACAAAAATGTATGTATGATTGTTGATCAATTCAAAGTAATTTTTATACAACTGAGGAAGGTTGCACTATTTTCAAGCTCCAAGAAAAATGCCACCTTGAAAGATGGATATTTGGCATTTGCTCTCATAAATTTAGTCTGTAAGTTTTGAAGTTTAGCTTTGCATGACACTAGAGCAGATTTGTTTTTAGAGGCCTTGATTAATGGCCTTGAAATTTATGTAAAACTTGGACTTTCTTTCATTATCTGATTAGAAAGGAAAAAAACTAATCCATGATTCAACTTTTTCTATCTTGATTGACCTATCCAGAGGGTTTTGGATCTCCCTAATCATGGAGAATTTCAAGGACTTCGATTATCATTTTTGCACGTTTAGAGGATTGGACGAGAACTAGTTATTTAAGGACTTTCATTGTCACTAATGTTGTATTGCCTTCATGGCTAATTTTTATGTGTCTGTTGTCTTATAAGATCAATCATCGTTAATGAATCTCCACACCCTTGATTACCTTGGCTGTGAGAAATATTTATAACTATGCACATTGATTGAAAGTACATAATGATACATTATGTCAAAAATATAAGTTGTCATGGTGTAGCTTTCCTTCAATTTGGTGTTGTGAATCATGTCTACTTCATCCGGAATGACTCACAACTAAGTCTACTACTCTTGCCAAAGAAATTTAAGCATATAACTGCTTTCTTAAAATTCAAAAGGAAAAAAAAAAAGAAAAAAGAAAAAAGAAAATTTGAGCTACCCCTTTTCAGATGGCTTTGGGTGGTTCATTAGCAGGTGTATGCACTACCACATGGTACCCAAGTTCTGGAGATTTTCCCATTCTGGCATGATGTAATATAGGACGATATGCTTCAGTGGTTGTTTTTCGGTTTCTTTAACTCTTAAAACAATTTTAAACTACTAAATAATACTATTGCTTGTGTGTAGTATTACTACGATGATTTTTTTTTTTCGATGTGGAAATTAGGACTATGAGAAATGGGACTCACAATCCAACACCATTCAGACAAATTGCTGACTGGAGGGATTGCTATGATGAAACTTGCTTCAGTATTGTTCTGTTGTTGTTGTAGAATTTGTGCCCTTGCACTTGGATTAAAAAGAACGTAACTTTGATTATTTAAAGGCCATGTTAACTTAGAGCGGATGGGCGGCCCAACTTCTGGTCAGACCAATCATATTGGCAACATTAGAATCAAAACATACATGCACACACACACAAACCGAGAGACATGTATATATTTTATGAATTTTTTTTGTCTTTTTTTTCCTTTTGGTTGATTATGGTTCTTGTTAGGCTAAACGAATCATCAAAACTCAGCCATAATTCTACTATTAACTATATATGCTTAAAGGAGAAGTCTTGTATTATCATACATTAATTCTTATACCCTTTTAAAATGTATAATTTCAATTAAAAAAATAAATGTATAATTTCGATGAATATGGTATAACTTTTTAAGTCTGTGTCGTCTATCATGTGCAATATTTACCTAAATATTTCTAATTTGGTTGGAAAAAAAAAAGGAAGTCTAGGTTCCAGGCAACATCAATCCTTAGGGGGCAACTAATGAAGGTAATTCATAAAGATTATCCCCAGAGAAATATTATAGTAAGAAAAATCTGAAATGTATATGGTAACGACATGATTTATATTGAGCTAATAATTTGAGAATCTCTACAAAGTTTGTGCCGTAAAATCATATTCCAGACATTTGCAGAATGGAATTTAAAATAGATCAAATTTGGAAAGTCGCATGAACTTACATACCAAAAAATGCCCATTGAGTTGAGGTGTTATACATGCACATCCTAATTTCTCAATTTGTCCTTTCTCATTGGCACTATAAATACAGCCTTGCGAATCAACTGATATATGCACTCAGATTTTTTTCTCCTTTATTCAATACATTTTCACAGGCAAATAGTGAACCCTCTTTTATCACTTCTTTTGCTCACTTTTTCTCTTTGTTTAGTTCTTTAGAAATGGCATCGAATATCAAAGAGCACAACTCTGATAATATTACTGGCTGGGAAATAACAGCCCATGACACCAGACCAATTATGAATGAACCAAGGGATTCTGATAATCAAATCAAGGAGTCTTGTGGTACTGAAGTATGTTGTCTTATTCCATTTCTTTAAAAACCTGAGTATTAAGAATTTGTGAGATTTTCAATTATTTGTCGCTTAGATATAATCTCAGTTTAGTATTTCTGACACATTTCCAATTTGTTTGGCCTGTTTTTGCATGGAAAGCAATTGGATTCAACAGTGCAAGAAAAGAAGGTGAGTGGTTTGGAGAAACGAACGCTAATGCCTGATCCTGTTACTGTTAATTCGCTAGCAAATTTTGTGCAACCTGAGGTATAGTTTGGGTTTTGTCTTTTATCCTGTTTCTATTGATTTTCTGAAATTTCTCAAAAGTTGTTTAGATTTTGAACAAAATATCTTGCAATTGATCAACAAAAGCACTGTGATGGTGTAAAGTTTTGGATACAGTTCCAAATAATGGACAATGGACACAATTTTTAAATCCATTTGATTTCGTTGAACTTAGTGACAGTTATATCTATACTCAAACGATTTATTGAAGAAAAAGACGTAAGATGAATAAGGTCCTTTTTTTGTCACCTAAAAAGATTACTTTATACTTCTCAACAATTTACTCCTAAACCTTTTAAAAAAAAAAAAACCATTAAAATAGACAGAACCATCATTTTCTCATAAATTTGAAATTGATAGGCAATGATAATAGTTTAATGGACTCCTATGGCTTTTGCACTTTCATCTTTTCAACATGGGATTTATTCTTTTTGCTTGCATGTATTTAGGATTAATTATGTTTTGGATAGATGGAGTAGAGAAGTTTTACTTGGAATTGAACATCAAATATGTAAATCAAAAAACGTGATTTCATTCTTTTTTCTCTATTATTGCAGCACGAGCCTTTAGTTGTTGAAGAACAGAAGTCAGAAAGGCGAGGACCCCTAATTACAGCAAAGGTTGTGGAAATTTCATCCTTTTACTTCAAATTTGTCAGAGTAGCTCAAGATACCTTGATGCATGCTTTGCTGCTGAATGATGTAAGTCCATCAGTACGCCTTTTTCCAGGCATTACAAGGAAATGATTTATGTCTACATCCAAATGCAATTTGTACCTGTTGCAATGCAGGATGAATCTTCTCCTAAGGTGGAAGCAACGGCACTAGGCATTGATGATGAGAACCTATTACCTTCGCCTGGCCTGCTGAAAGGTTGGAATAGGGAGAAAAGAGAACGCTCAAATGGAGCAAAAGATAAGGTATATGTACTAATTCAACTATGCACAAGTGATTTTTAGAGATTTTTAACTTGCATGGAAAATTGAGTTTACTCTCTAATATCATTGCACATGAAAAGGCTTAAATCTAATGTGTACTACCTAACTTATATCAGATTCCTACTTTGCACCATAAACTTTAATTTTGGACAGATTGTACATTGAACTATCCAGAATATTTCATTTAAGTTTAATTATTAATAGTATCAACCAAACTAACAAAATTTAGGAGCGTGCATAAAATGATTGGACTTAAGTGGAATATTTTAGACAGTTTGGGGCCACTATGTTCAAAATTGACGCTGCCAACGATTGAATTTAAATAAATGTTGCAAGCATGCATCTAAGTTCTGTTAGTTTGTGTGACACATCAACGTTTAGACTCAAATGAAATGTTTTGGATAGTTCAAAGTGCAGTCTATCTAAAATTAAAATTTAGGGTGTAAAGTGAAAATCTGATAAGTCAAGAGGTGCAAAGTGGATTTTGGCCCACACCAAAATATTGATTTTGTTCCACACCAAAATATTGATTTTGTTAACTAATGTTATGCATATGCCATGATATGACAAAAGAGTAACCTCTATATAGGCATGTTAATGGTCAGCCTTTATCCTAATCTAAACCCAAATCCATAATATTTTTTTCATTTGTAAGTTATCAAAACTAGACCTGCCCAAATCCAAACCTTTCATGAGTTCTTGTGGATTCTAATTTTTTTTTTTAATTTTTAATTGCACATGATGTTTCATGATTTTAAAATTGGTTATATAATTTTAGACATTTTTTAAAATTTTTAATCCCACAAAGAATTGAATGCATGGGTATCCAACAACAAAATATATATAGATGAACCCCGTAAACCCTGTAGTTTACATCAGTCACTCGTGGGCCCTCTGTTAGCCCTTTGGTACGTGGGTCCTCCTCTGAGCCCTCCGTGAGCCCTTGGTACGAAGTGAGTGAAATAGCTTCTTGTGGACCACAAGGACTCACAGCTTCACCCAGTGAATCTAGTTCATCTAAGTATTTTCCTCCAACACCTATCCAAATTCATTTGGATTTGGGCACAAATTTTTTCTTTAAACCCTTTACTACTTGTGTTGATCTATATAGATGCAAAATTCTCGGAGATTGAATTTAAGTTTAGTTTCAGAGCAAATCCTAGCATCCTGACCATTGACATGCCTGCTTCTAGACACAAATAACTGTTATCACTTGTCAAAATAATCTGATATGTACATAGAAGTGATACAATCAGTATCTTAGTACTCCCTAGCATGTACAATTGACAAGTCGTGGAAGTTGAATCTTGAACTTGTCCAGCCTCCTCGTTCCCAACGTTGCAAATAACTTTGCATGCCTTTATTTTCTTTTTCATAGGAAAAGGAAAAGAAATAGGGATATTTATGAAATTAGTATCAAATGTTGAATATAGAATTGATGACCATAAATTATACTGCAGTTTTATTCTCATCCCTCTATCAAGAAATTATTTAGATCCGTTATTGAGGTTGTGGAGTCACATCAAAACCAAAAACAAGTTGGAAAGTGCAGAAGATTTTGTAGACTATACAAAAGGAAAAGATTTTGTAGACTATACAAAAAGAAAAGATTTTGTATCCGTTATTGCAGAAGCCCACGAGTTCGAAGAGCTGAGGTACAAGTTAAGCTATTTACATTTAGTCCAACTAAGTATCCATTTTGGAAGTTCTAATCAATCAAGAAATTGTTTAAGCAATCCATAAATTATTTTAATCTCCAAGAACTCAACTTCTGAGGTTGTTGCAGGGTCTTAAAAATGTATCAGAAGCATCATCGTGAAATGCTAAAAAGAGAAAATACAGCGAGTTCCAAGAAGAATCGAAATTCAAGATAAGGAGATGCTACCCGTGTGAGCAAGCAAAGAAGGCAAGAGAACCAATTGAGCTTGAAGAGTTCTACGCCAATGCACATAAGAACCTTATGAATTTGTTAGTTGAGGCTATGGAGGGTGATCATAACAACACAACCGAGTCATTGTTAGTCGAGGCAGAAGATAAAAATCTGCTAAAAGGTAAAAATGAAGAAAACGGGAGCAATACCATTACGTGATTTGAAAATCTACGTCCTCAAAATGTTGCTGCCATGATAAATACGTTAGCTAACAATGTAGGAGCTGTTATTCTTCAGGATCTCCAAAATCTAGAGCCACAAATTTTTCTTCAGTCAAGTGGGATTCTAGAGCTGCCAAATCCTCAGCAACCTGAGAATCCAAAGCTGCCACCAAATTTCCTTCAGCGAGAAGGGAATCTAGAGCTGCCAAATGCTCAACATGATGAGAATCTAATGCAACCAAATTATCAACAGGAGCTGCAAAATCCTCAGTCAGCTGGGAATCATGAACAATTGAATCCTCAGCAAGGTGCTAATCCAAGTACTGATGATGTGCAACAGAGGGCTGGCAGAGAGAGAAACTGGTGTAATGCAAATCTTTGCAGAAGGTTTGAATAGAGGCAACCAATTGCCTGACCAAGACACTGATAAATTTATGGTGTATTCTCCCACTCTGTTTGATCAACTCGACCCATATTTCTTTTGAGTAACCAAGGACAGTAGATTTTCTTCTTGATTATTAATGCAATGGTGACCTTTTGTGGTTGTTTTTCATTTTTTTTGGGTTAAGTTTTTATGTACTTCTGTACGTTCCCTTGTAGAAATTTTTGCGCTGCACAACAATTTAGTTTGAATAAAGACGTCTTTTCACATTACTGGCTTATTAATTAATGTTTTGCCTTTTTATACTTAAATGAGTTGTTGTAAAGAAATGATAACAAACAATTTTCATGACTTGTGATATTTTCGTTCAGCAAGCTCGCTTGAAGAGCTAAAGAAATTCCTATATTTCTTTCGTTCAGAAAGCTCGCTTGAAGGAAAAGAAGTTCCTATATTTCTACCAATTCAAGCATTTTAGTTTTAAGAATATTCATTCATTTCTTTAATGCCACAACGGCAAGACAAAAATAAAAGATATCAAGAGAGAAATCTGCTCTCTGTTCAGGAATTACGTAGAGAAAATTATTAACAAATGAATAAATATGCAATGTACAAGATCCCAAAACTTAAAATATCAGGGAACTCAAACCGTTTTCAAAGAGTTGTATATGGTGAAAATCTTTATGCAGAATTAGCAAGGATTATATCTTACAATTTGTAATCATTCCTTCACAAATCCTATAAATCATTTGTATACTGTAAATTATAAGTTCTTGATAAATATGTATCTAGTTTGTAAATAATTTGTACTCAGTGAGCATTACTGTGAAAATTTTGATCAAAAAATTTACCTCAACACTGACCTTAAAGTTCGTGTGTCTTGTTTGTCTCAGTCATCTCAAAATTTTGTTTGCCCAGACAACGCTTTGTCTATGATGCTTGTGCATTGATCTTCTCAATTTTAAAAAGCTACCAATATCTGTTGTAATACAATTAGTTAAAAAAATGTTTTCAAAATAGGTGCATATTTTAGGGAATAAATGTTCAGGTCAATAGAGGCATTTCTTGTTGAGGTTAAAGAGAGAAGAGTTAAAACACAACTCCACTGTTAAATGCATAATTTTATTTACTTATGTTTGCAATTACTTTTGTTAGATATATTTCTCACTATATTGGCAAAGAACCTGAAAGACCTCAAAATTTAGAAAATTTTATCTTGATCATCTAGAAAGTTGAAAATTTTCTTCTACTTAGGTGATTTTCCTTTTTATAATTGTAAAAATATATTTCTACATTCAATTATGCGATTGTAAATTTAGCTCTCACAAAGTTAAAGTTCTACTACTGTCGAAACAACAAATAGACTTAAAATACACAATAGCAAACTAAAATGAAGCATATCATATTATCACAAAATCGTTTTTTTTTTTTTTTGGTGGAACAACCATTGTATTTCACATACTTATTTGTTCTAAGGCTTATAGAACCCGGTAATAATATGCCTTCAAACAAAATAAATCACTTTGATTTTCTGTTTGAAGAAAGAACTGGAACTAAATGCAACTGATGGACTGATCGTATGATTATTTATTTATGATTATATCTGTTTCTTAAAGGTGGAAGCTACATTTCTTTAAAATGAGATCCACTACTTGAACACCCTCCTTGTTACACTCGTCAAGGATTTAACAGAGCATGTAAAACAAGAAATAGATTACACCGAGTATGTATTTTCATAAGAAAGAACTAATTCAATGTGCACCTTATCGTAAAAATTATTTTAAACAAGTCATACTCTAAAGCTATCAACTGTTGCTGCTTTACAATTCAACTTTTGTGTTTTTAATTTAAAATATAAAAAATCCTAAAGTCACCAATCTCACCAAAACACTGCATAGTTTAATATAAACAGATGCACAATATGGACATGAACAAGTTTATTCCAAAATGAAAACCAAACACTTGAAAACGAATTGACATTTGCATCAAACACAACTGCCCACTAGTAAATAACTAAGTATAATAATATATTGGGCTAGTGCTTTTATTCTTCCAAAAGCAGTGATTAAGAAAATCACAAGCTTAATTACTCAGTTCATCTGGGGAACTAAAGCAACATTTCTGTGCAAAAGTTAAATGGGATGACATGTGTAAGCCTTACAGACAAGGGGGGCTAAATCTGTACAACTTGGAACTCTGGAATAAATGTCTCGTAATGAAGCAGATCTGGAATATTTGTAGTAGGAAGGAGTCACTTTGGGTTAGATGGGTACACACAGTCAACTTAAAGAATACTTCATTCTGGGGCTTCAAATCTCCAACTGATTGTTCTTGGAGCTGGAGTAAAATCTTGAAGATTAGAGAACTAATTCTAGAAATGATATTGCAAATCACTGGAAAGGGTTAGGACACATGGTTTTGGTATGACAATTGGCATCCATTGGGTCCATTGCATAAAAAGTTTACTGGGAGGCTGCTAGTAAATCTTGGAATTTCAAAGTCAAGCAAAGTGTCAGATTTTATAAAAGAGCATGGATAGAATTGGCCAGGGGGAAGGAAAGGACACCTGAGGTGGAGATTTTAAGACAAGTTACTCCTGCACATCTGCTACCTGTCAAAAATGCAGTAGACCAAACTTGGTGGAAAGGCTGTAAATCTAGTGATTTTACAGTTAAATCCGCAATGAAGTATTTTGGCAGTAACGACGGGAAAGTTATTTGGTACAAATTAGTATGGGACAAAGGGCACATCCCTAGATTTTTATTCATCCTTTAGCGTGAGACTCACTACAAAAGACAGGATGAAGGCATGGGGTATTCCACTGGAGAACTATATTGTGTTCTATGTAATCAAAGGGAGGAAAAAATTGATCATTTGTTTTATGATTGTGAATTCACTTCAGCAGTGTGGAACAAGGTCTTAGAATTTTGTTCCATACACAGGAGGTCATATCCCTGGTAAGAAGAAATAGAATGGATGTGTAAAACTTGGGATTTAGATTCTTTTGCAGACATGTTCAAACGTGCGATGTGTGCAGTAGCTGTATACAACATTTGGAGAGCTTGAAATCAATTGCTGCACCAAGGGAAGACAATGGGAGTAGCTGATATAGTGGCAACAGTGAGAAGAACTATGGTTGAGTAAGTACTAGCATGAAGAAAGGTACATAATACACAACAAAACTGGCAGCTGATGATTGACTGGGGACCTACCGACAAGGATTTTTGCAGAGTAACTTTAGTCATATTGTGTGATATCTTGTATAGGAGCTAGGAGATCAAACATGTATAGGATCTCCCTACTCAAACATGTCTGTGCGGATTTCCTGCTTTTGTACAGTCACCTCATGAAAATTTACTAATACAACACATAGTTTTGCTCAAAAAACAAAAATATAATAATTGAAACTGAAAACCTCATGGACAAAAATTGAAATTTATTAACAAAGATTTATTTTTAGGAGTATATGAAGAAAAGTACTTAACGAGGGCATGTAATTCAATTGCATCAAATGATAATGGATAGACATACGAACCTAATCTGGTTCTATCTTCCAGTTGTCCATGAAGGATTAGTATTAGATAGCAGTGATACAGATTCTTCCATCACAAACACTTGGCTTTCAAAATTTTCTTGAATAGTTGAAGGATTTGATGAAAGCTTTATGTTTTCTAATTCAATGGCAACTTCTAACATGGTTGGCCTCTTCTTCCCTTCTAAGTTTAGGCATCTTTGAGCAACTTTAGCAACACCAACAACTTCTTTTTCAATCCTCTGATCTAGAACTTGAGGATCAAGAATACTGTTAAGACGATTTTCATCCATGCACTTCAAAAACCTTGTGGCCAAGCTTAAGTGACTATCATCTTCTGATATAGACGATGATATCGGTTTTTTTCTAGTCAAGAGCTCAACAAGAACAACCCCAAAGCTATAAACATCACTTTTCTCCGTAAATTGGCTTGATTGAAAATACTCTGGATCCAAGTAGCCAAAAGTCCCTTTCACCAGTGTAGTTAAGTGAGTTTTATCGGTTGCAATAGACCTCGAAATTCCAAAATCAGAAACTTTAGCTATGTATCTTTCATCCAATAATATGTTGCTCGACTTGATGTCCCTATGATAGATAGGAATTGAAGTTGCTGAGTGCAGATATGCCAATGCTCCTGCTACTTCACATGCTATCCTTAACCTCAAATCCCAAGTAAAGGGAAACTTATCATCAATTTGATTATGGATGAGGCCAGAAAGGGTTCCGTTGGGAATAAATTCATAAACCAATAAAGGAACTTCTGTCTCTAAACAACAACCTAGTAACTTGACAATATTCCTGTGATTGACTTGTGAAAGAATGACAATCTCGTTGATGAATTGTTCCAATTGGCTTTCATCAACCTTCTTTGATGTTTTTATTGCCACAATTTTCCCATCAGATAGCATTCCTTTGTAAACTGTACCCTGCCCACCTCGTCCGAGTATTCGATTTTTATTGAATTGATCACTAGCCTGGTCCAAGTCCTTTGCAGAGAAAACTCTTGTTCTTTGCATAACATTTTCATCAACAGATGACTGTTGTTGCAACAGAAGACCGCCATTTCGTTTAAAGAATTTCTCCTTAATCCTTCTATTTCTCTTTCTTTTTAATAATTTGTGCAAAGCAAACATGGAAGCTGTGAGAAATAACACGCCTGCTGCTGTGGCCACACCTGTATAATTCCAAAATAAAGTAATTCTCTAAATCCAACTTTAAAATGCATCACCAGTTATTCATATTCAAGCATGTCCAGAAAGGTCAAAATCCACTTCACACCCCTTAACTTATCCCAGATTCTCACTTTGCACTCCAAATTTTAATTTTGAACAAACAGCATCCTAATTATCCAAAACATTCTATTTAAATTCAATTGTTGATGGCGTCAACCAGAGTAATAAAACTTTTATCCAATAGTATTTGCACTGTAATATTTTGATTTATCTTGTCAAATTAATTTAAAGATATAGATTGGTTATCTATGATATCCAATTCTCTTTTTTATGGGGTAATTGGTTAAGCGGATGGTCAAAAAATTACGCCAAACCAGTATCCCTAATCTTTATATGGAGTCTAAGTCAACTACAACAATATAATTTTAAAGAGCAGCCAAGTTTGAAAAGTATGGCATAGAACAAAATCCAATGGCCTACACAAACCTGCAATAATCCCAGTTCTTTTACTCCCACGTCCAACTGCCTGGACCTCAACTGCCCAAAGAAATCAACCATCAAAATAATTTAACAAAGAAGAAAATTGTGGGAGCAATAATAAGGGGAGAAAAAAAAGTGACAAAACTGTTGGATTTATCTGATAAAGGAAATTTAGTCATCAACAAAGGAAAGCTAAACTAAAACTATTGATCCGATTGGATGATTTTATTTTAAAAAAATAAATTTTAAATATTTTACATATACAAATTTTAACCATCTTTTTATATTTTCGATCTCCTATTTATCTTCGATATGTTACGTTCTAAAAAGGTGATAATATTATATTTTTAACAATATACAGAAAAGGTAACTATGCGCACATAGTCATAGTCATAGTCATCGATAGAACTTTCCATCAAATGAGCAATTTTTGGACTTTCCATCAGATGAGCTATTTTTGGACCATAATTGACATTTATTAATCTTTAAATTACTTTTACACCGAGAATATTTAATTTCCGTAACTAGTTTTAGTGCATTTGTTACTACTCTTATAATTCCAACTAATGATATTTTTTCTTTTTGAGCTAAATATGTGGCACGAATGAATTTATCTAGCATGTTTTGAGTCGAACTCAAACTTTAAAATTATATAATTAACGAATTCGACTCGACTTGATTACTCCTAGAATTTATAACAAAGCTTCCGGGCCGCGAGTGAATATCTAAGGTAAGAATTAAACTTACTCGGGGCACAAACTCCAGCACTTGCGTCCCAATAGAAACCCTGGTCACAAAAACATCTCTGGACATAATTATTTGAAGCTGGGTCCAGCTCAGACCGGCAAGTAGAGTCCGATACGCAATCCGCTTGCGTCTCACAGATGGGTTCATTAGGCGAAGCCCACTGCAACTCCAACCCGGGCTCGGGCCAACGACTAACGGGCAACGAAGCATCCAAGTTAACAAAGCTCCGGTAGGCCCGACAACCCGTATTCCTGACCCGTATGGAATAAAAAGTAGTCGACCCGCCCGCCCTGAACGTACAGCATATCTCCGAATTCCCACAAGATGCTGCACCGTCATTAGCGTTGCGGGTCCCATTAATAAAGGTACGACAAATACTGCTTGAGGTACAATCCAACGGAGAGCTCAGCAAAGTATCCGTACAATTGAAGTACAAGATGGTGTTACTACTGGTGATGCCGAAAGGCAAAGAGGAGTTGAGCTGGACGCCTTGGGTGGAGAGATCAGCTGTGATGCAGGTGTTGGGGAGGAATGGTGAGGGTTGAATAGTGAGACGTCCGATTTCCGGGAAGATGGAGGTGACGGAGTAGGTGTTGTTTATGGTGTCAAATAAGAGTGAACCCGCGTTGCACCGGAGCTTGTAGAGTTGATTACCGCAGGTGGGACCTGTGCTGAGTGGGTATGGAACTGGCGTGCTGCCGCAGTTGGGGCAGCGCTGAGCTGAGAGTGCATCCCTGGCGGAAGTTAGCAGAAGCAGGGCGGTGGTAAGGAAGAGGTGGCGGTGGTGGGAAATGGAAGAGATTGCCATGGTGGTGAGAGGGAAGATTTGGTGGTGACGGTCTCAGATGGGAAGTGGACTGATAGGATTTTTTAATAGTGCGTGTTCAAACCAAATATTCATATTAAATTAAGTGCTCAAATCAAGGATCTTTTATTAGGAGTGTTCAAGCTGAAGGATTTTTTTTATATCCATTTTTTTATTCTTTCCTTGCGTAAAAAATTGAAACTGTATTTTATGCTTGTGTAG
This sequence comes from Mitragyna speciosa, assembly GCA_024721245.1. Lineage (NCBI taxonomy): Eukaryota > Viridiplantae > Streptophyta > Magnoliopsida > Gentianales > Rubiaceae > Mitragyna > Mitragyna speciosa. The sequence goes on along the minus strand of CM045552.1, from coordinate 10,269,168 downwards.
TTGTAAGTTTCATAAAAAAAAGGGTTAATAACACTTTGCCCCCCTGAACTTAGGGGGTAGTCACACTTTACCCCCCTGAACTTCAAATATATACACTTTGCCCCCTAAGACTAGTCAAAGTTAGGAATTCAAAAAAATAAGTGAGTGTTATGACATTATTGCCCTTTTACTAATAAATATATTTATAACTTAATATCATTTCTTTTCATTTTTAAAAGATTTATATCTTCTTTATTGTATTAATTATATAAAAATATCAAACTAAAAATTTAAAGAAAGTTAATATTTAGTTTATATCTTTGAAATTTTCCTCTTAGATTAATATGTACTTCTATATATGTTTTGTTTAATTTATTATACTTTAAGTCAAACAAAACCGATAAATAACACGACATTAAAATAAATTTAATTATCCAATTTTGTATAAAAATGGTAATACCAAACTCATTTATTTGAACTAAATTTTTATCATTTTAAATTATTTTAACTTTTGGACTAATATCATAGTCATTTTTATATTTATCAAATTAGTCCAATATGAAATTTTTAATCAAAGAATATTTTGGGAAAAAAGAAGAGTTAACCCATTATACAGTACTAGGGCAAACAATAATAAATAAGTCAAACAAAAAAATATAATATTTAGTCCAAAACAATAAATGATTAGAAATTCTTTAATTAAGAATTTCATATTGGAATAATTTGATAAATATAAAAATGACAATGATATTAGTCTAAAATTTTAAATAAATTAAAATGATAAAAAATTACTTTAAATAAATGAGTTTGGCATTACCATTTTTATACAAAATTTAACAATTAAATGTATTTTATTGTCGTGTTATTTATTAGTTTTGTTTGACTTAAAGTATAATAAATTAAACAAAACATATATAGAAGTACATATTAATCTTAGAGGAAAATTTCAAAGATATAAACTAAATATTAACTTTCTTTAAATTTTTAATTTGATATTTTTATATAATTAATACAATAGAGAAGATATAAATCTTTTTAAAATGAAAAGAAATGATATTAAGTTATAAATATATTCATTAATAAAAGGGCAATAATGTCATAACACTTGCTTTTTCTTTTAAATTCCTAACTTTGACTAGTCTTAGGGGGCAAAGTGTATATATTTGAAGTTCAGGGGGTAAAGTGTGACTACCCTCTAAGTTCAAGGGGGGCAAAGTGTTATTAACCCTAAAAAAAACTACTTGATTAGCAATTTTTGTTAGGAACGTTTACTACCTCTTTAGATTCGAGAGGAGCTTCGAATTAGGAGACACAACTTATCTGGACGCGGGGTTGGAAGTGCCAATTTCACGGACGGACGAAATTGAACTAAGCTAGTAAAAATTAGGGTTGCATTTGGAAGTGTTTTTTGGAGTGTTTTTTAAAATATATTACTGTAGTTATTTTAAAGATTCTTCTTGATAAATATATATATGAGATGAAAAGTTAATTGAAAAATGTGTATAAAGTTTTCAAAAAATATGTTTCTAAAAAACAATGTTAAACAGAGTCTAAATTTCAAAACGACGTTGTTTTACGTGAAAAATAGTTACACTATAAACAATTATACCATAATATTAGACAGTTACATCAATTTCAACTTTTGAGAACTGGACAAAGGGTAAATTGCGAGTCCTGGGATCCAACTTATCTCGGGCAACAACCTTATCAGCAGAATGCAGTGGCTGCAGGATAAATCCGAATGAAACTCTTTTGTTTTTTTTTTTTTTTTTTGAGTGAATCCGAATGAAACCCTTTTCGAAGTACTATGGACATTTTAAAGCACTACAGAAATTGTTGTTGTTGCCTATAAGTTAGAATTGTCTGTTATGACCCTCATTAATTACATCTTTCATGTTTTCATGTTAAATAATTCTACTGAAGAGTGTTGATTAGTCCTGTTTTGCCCCATGTCACTCAATAAAAAAATTGTTTAAGTAGCCCCCGACCGATTTTAGATAAGAGAATAGCGAAAAGAGAAAATATGCCGCAACAAATTTTGGCTTTAACCGACGAATTTGTCACAGAAGAAGCAACTCGGAAGATAGCAAAGTGCTCAAAATTTAAGTTGCAGACTTCAATCCCTGGGACTGGGATTTTCTGCAAGGCTCTTGCTCTGATCTTGTCAATCGGAGCTACTAATATTCTTTGTAATCCAATTAGTATACAAATGGCTGGAGACAGCTTGTCAGTTGATAGTTGTGTTCGAGTCAGCAAGGTGATTTTGATATTTCAATAGAATAAGGATGTTTACTTTAGTGCAAGTTGGCAACAGAGTTCGGCGGCTAGTATCTTAGTTGCCTCTTAGCCTGAGTATAAGGCATTCAGGTCTTATTTTTCGAATCACTACTACTGGCATCTCAAAAAAAAAAAAAAAAAATCACTACTACTGTATTTCAAAAAAAAAAAATCACTACTACTGCAATGTAGCATTTAGGTCTTATTTTTCAAATCACTACCGCTGCAATTAGCAATGTAGCAATGTAGCATAATCATGATTAATTGTATTCATTTGTCATAGAATTTGGAAAGAAGTTTGAAGGTGAAAGGAGGAAAACAGTAGAGGAAAACAAAAAATGGAAGAAAAGAGGACAAATAAAAGCCAGCCTTCCTCTTTAAAACTATTCAAAATAGGTGCTTATTCTAGGTAATAAAGTATTCAATTCAAAAGAGGAATTTTTTAAGTAAAGATAGAGTTTATTAGGATAAATTCACTATTGAAGGCAGATTTTTATTTATTATATATAAATCCACAATTGTCTTTTATATAATTCTTGGTAATCTATTTCAAAATTTTGATGTTTTGTTGCATCTATTTATTTTTAGGAAAGCAAGGCATCTTAATATAGACAGCCAACAAAAGTTTATGACATGATTAATTTTTATTTTTGCAAAAATCAACCTTTTTTAATTGTCTTATTCCCTCTTTTCGATGGAGGGGAATCAATAAAGTAATATATATTTGAAAATTTTTTATAGAATTGCAAATTTTAAATTAACATTTTGTTGAATGAAAACTATCACATAACAATCATTTATTATATTTACAAAAAGAAATTTAGAAACTTTTTTAATTTAGCTTGAACAATTAATAGAAACTTTTTTAATTTAGCTTGAACAATTAATAGAAACTTTTTTAATTTAGCTTGAACAATTAAAAAAGTGTTCATACTGCTTCCATTGCATAAATAGTATTAACATCCTTTAAAGAATTGCTAAACATGCATATTTTGTTTGTGAAACTGGCACGGTAGTTTGAAATAGATCATCTGAAATTAAGGCTCTAAAAGGTTGGAGATGTAAGCTAAATTTATGTTTATGCAACCCAATCATGCACAAAGTCCATTAAAATACTGAATCCAATCCAAAATAATAATAATAATAATAGAGTTACCAACAGGTTACCAAGAAAAATGAATATAAAACCATAAAGGTACCCAAGAGAATCTTTTGTGCTAATACAGTGAGAATTTTGGACACTTGCAACTTTTTTTAATCCTTTAGTGCTGTTGGACATGAAAATGCTTCCAATTATTTTATTCGGAGGTACTATAGTTGAGAACATATGTGTTTATATAATAATTTACAACATATTGAGATCCTAAATCTAAATAGTGAAGACAATTGATTTTGTTTTTTTTTTTCAAAAGTCAACTTGTATTCCTTATAATTTGTAGTTACAAAAGTATAGATATACAGTAGGAGCCACTGCTCCTAAGAAAACTATGAGATCTCTAGGATCCATAGAGGGAAATTATGTTCCCATAAGATTGGTTTTCTAAGCTTCACAGCAAATTCTGCCACTTTAACAGCTAAAACATTAGCCTTACCTATTACAAAAAAGAAAGGAGCAAGAACCAAACAAAACACCTATGTCTAGAATGTTTTCCAGGATTGTTGCACATTTAGCATCATTTGTTTCCTTCTGTTCCAGCTTCTGCATCAGCTTATTGTTGCTAGATCTCACTTGGATTTTCTGCCATTTCCTCTGCCTAGCGAGTATAAGGGCCAGCTTAATTGAGTTGGCTTCTTCCATAACCTGATCTCCCTCTCTAAGCTCATTCGCAGCCCATATCATTTTTGGTTTCCCATCCATGTCCCTGGCTACTATGCTATATGCCACCCTCTTTTGAATTTTGTTCACCTTGACAGATACATGGATTATGGTTGTATCCGGGTCTTCTACCTAGCCCTCTAAGTCAACTGTAGAATCTCTTCCATGTTGCGTTTCATCCTTGCTCCCTCCCTTCACTTCTTGATTTATTTGATCGAACTCCCACCATTCTTGTCTAGCCTTCTCAATGACTTCAAAGCTTGTGCTTATTTCTTCATTGAAATTGCATTTGTTCCTATTCTTCCAAATATGCCAGAGGATGTAGACAGATAGTTCAATGTGCTTTAATCCATCTCTCCTACTTCTTGCTTTCCACAATTCAGTCCACCAGTCCCAAAAATTACCACGCATTCCGTTAATCCCTTCCCATTGCACGGGAGAGAAGTTCCAGATATCCTGTGCATGTTTACATAAGAGAAGAGCGTGTTCGACTGTTTCAGGAGCTTCACCACAGCACATACAGATTGGTACCCCTTTCCCAGTTCTTTGAAAAATTGCTGCATTAACTGGGAGAGTCTGATTAATGCAACTCCACATGAAGCTTTTCAACTTATGTTTAATCTTCAATCCCCACATGTTCTTCCAGACCTTGCTGTCCTGTCTTGAGGTATTTGGTCTCTGGTAATCTCCATTTTGGATTTCTCCTTCGAGTATTTTTTTTCCCATCGTATACCCCGACTTCACCGTATACACTCCATCTTTATTTCCTGACCATACCATTCTATCCTTTCTACCTGTTATGTTGATTGGAATTCTCAATATTTGTTCAACTTCCTCCGGGATAAAAATGGAATCCAACATCTCTTTGTTCCAACATTTGTTCCAAATCAGCTGACTTACCATTTGTATTTGGCAATCCTGTGGTTGAGGAGATTTTATTTTTCCATCTCGGCTGAATGGAATCCATCTATCTGTCCATATATTCACTAATTTTCCATCCCCGATCTGCTTTCGCGTACCCCTACTCCATCAGACTTCTTGCTGTGTTCAGGCTTTTCCAGAACCATGACGCAGTTGCTGGGTGGTTTTGCATAAAGGATTGGGTGCTTTTCACAATATTTTGCCTTAACAACCTTGCTAACTAACAGATTGGGTTGAGTGAATGAATTTCCATATCTGTTTGGCCAGCAAGGCTTTGTTGTAGCATCCCATATCTCTAAATCCCATGCCACCCTCTTTCCTTCTCATCAGTCAATTTTCTCCAACTCACCCAGTGCATTTTCTTCCCCTCCTGAGAGTTGCCCCACCAAAATTTGGCCATTATGGCACTGATTTCCTTTCCCAACTTTTTTGGTATGCTGAAGCATGACATAACATAAGTTGGAATGGACATCAAGACTGATTTGAGCATTATTTCCTTTCCTGCTTTACTCAGGAACTTGTTCTTCCAGTTCTCCACGTTGCTTTTAATTTTGTCTCGAATGTATCCAAATAGCTGCTTTTTGGATCTGGGGAATATCATTGGAAGACCGAGATATTTGCTCTGTGACACCATCTTGACCTCTCCCAGTACCTGGTTCACCTCCATCCTCTGGTTTTCTGATACATTTCTGCTAAACATGACAGATGATTTCTCCATGTTCACCATTTGCCCCGAAGCCTTTTCGTACATTTTCAATAATCTTTTTAACTCCAGGGCTTCGTTTTTGTCAGCTCTACAAAAGATTAATGAGTCATCTGCACAAAAAGAGATGAGAAATAGCTGGACCTTTTCTGGAGATTTTCACACTAGTTAGTTTTTTTTTTCCTCACTGCATGTTGGAGAAGGCTGGAGAAACCTTCAGCACAGATTAGGAACAGGTAGGGGGACAGAGGATCCTCCTGCCTAATCCCATGCTGAGGTTTGACATACCCACACTTTTCTCCATTAATCATAAAAGCATATGAAACCGAAGTCACACAATTCATGACCCAGTTAATCCATGTATTATTAAAACCCATTTTCCTCATGACTAGTTCTAGATATCTCCATTCAATTCTATCATAGGCCTTAGACATATCTAACTTTATGGTCATTAAGCCAGCATTGCCTTCTCTTTTGTTTTTGAAAAAATGTAAGTACTCATGGGCAATAATCACGTTATCCAAAATTTGTCTACCAGGAATAAAGGCTGATTGGTTTTCACTAATGCAAGAGTTGAGGAATGGTTTGAGCCTCTGCGCCAGGATTTTCGAGATGGCCTTGTAAAGTACATTACAAAGACTAATGGGTCTAAACTGGGATGTATCAGTTGGCTTGACCACTTTTGGAATCAAGGAAATTAAGGTTTCATTTAAGGAATGGAGCATGAATCTCGAGTGAAAAAAACTTTGGATAGCTGATGTAATTTCGGACCCTAAAACATCCCAGAATTTTATGAAAAATAAAGCAGTCATACCGTCTGGTCCAGGAGTTTTGTCTGGGTTCATGGATACGAAAGCCTCTTTGATTTCCTGTGCTTCCACTGGCTTTATGAGTTTATCATTCATCTGCACAGAGATTGTGATAGGTATTCCTTCTAGAATTTCTTCAAAGTGCTGCGGGATGGATGAAGAAAACAACTTCTTAAAATACTCTTCTACTTCGGCTCCCACCTCCTTGTTATCCTTACATCAACTGCCATCTTGTTTCTGGAGACTTTGAATCTGGTTTCTTTTTCTTCTATTTTTTCACACAAGCATGAAAGAATCCCGTGTTCCTATCCCCTTCTTTTAACCATTTAATCCTTGATTTCTGATACCAGTACATTTCTTCTTGCCTGTACGCTTTACCCAGTTCTGTTCTCAATTCATCATGTTCCTGCCTATCTATCTGCTTCTTCTGTTTCAAATCCTTTAGTTTCTTTTTTAGTTCAATTATTTTCTTTGCAGAATTGCACTGAGTAGATTTATTCCACTTTATCAGCTTATCCTTGACTTCCTTCAGTTTTTTTGTGACGCAAAACATCTTGAAGCCACTGAATCTTGATTTCCAGGCATCGCACACTACTCCATTAATTTCCTCATGCTCCAACCATCTATTGTCGAAATGGAACCTCCTTATCTTCTTGGTCATAACCGGGTAGAGATCCAAAAATAAAATGCTATGATCTGAAGCTTCCTTTGAGATATGATGACAGATGGCTTGATCAAAAGCATTCATCCACTCAACAGTGCCTAAACCCCTATCTAACCTCTGCTTTATCTCTCCTCTTCCACTCCAGTTATTTGACCATGTCCTAAGGCTCTCCTTTAAACCCAATATCTTGCAAACCATTGTCATCTATCATATTTCTAAAATCAACAAAAGACCATTCCTTTCTCAGCCTGCCTCCCCATTTTTCTTCATTAGATCTTATATCATTCAGGTCTCCTATTAATAACCAGTTTGTTCCCCATAAAACCTTCCTTCGATTGATGACTTTCCACTGCTCCTTCCTTATTTTTTTGTTTGCACTAGCATATACACCAATACACCACCAGCTTCCTGTTCCAGCTTTTCCTTCAATGAGGATTTCTATTGTGAAAGCAGTCTTGATCACTTGTTTAATCCCTTCATCTTTATTCCACATAGCTGCCATTCCCCCTGCCAGTCCCATTGGTTCCACCACACATATTTCATCAAAGCCTAATTTTCTCCTAACCTTATCCATAAAGCCAATCTTGTTTTTTGTTTCTAAAAGAATGATTACATTTGGGGAGAGGAGTTTGTTTTCCTCCTTCAGTTGGGGAATTGTCAAGGGGCTCCCTGCACCTTGACAATTCCACACCATAAGCTTCATGGGAGACTTGGGAGCTTTTCTAGGTAAGCCCCCTCAACCTGCTGAATCTCTGTCAAGACATCCTCTGTATACCCCATCCTTCTTTTATTGCTCTGATTTTCTCCTTGCATCAATACATCCTCCTCCTTATCTATCGTTAGTTTCCTTTTCTCGCCTATCTGAAGCTTATCCCTTATATTGCTTTTGTCCTTCAAGGGGGTCCTATCTCTTTCCTTCAATCTTTTATAGGTTCCTAACTTCCTTTGGCTCTTATTTTTCTTATTATTTTCGACCTCATTATCCTTGATTTTCTGCTCTATTTCCATATTAATCACCTTATTCTTCTTTGTTTTCCTCGGTCTTCGGTTGTTCCTTTACCGGCTCTTGGATATCTAACTCCCCTGACTTGCTCCCTTCTTGTCTAATATTAGCAGAAATTAATGTACCAGGACTAACAAGAATTGAAACCTCTATATCCCTTGGTTCTGACTTCTCACTTCTCTCTCTCATCCTATCATTTGCATCCACTATTTTGATCAGATTGTTTTCCTTAGAACCTATACTGCTCAGTTTCACTCCTTTTCCTATGTTTCCAAACTCTTTTCCTTGAGCTACTGACAGTTCACCACCTTTTATACTCACTTCCTTATCCTTCCTTTCTGAGTGTTCTTCATGTTTGTTCGAACTCAGCTTTTCCTTTCTGAAACCTTCCTTCATTTGCTTAAAATACTCATGATTGACCTAAGTTTTTCGGTTGCTCATGGGAGTTCTAATGCTGCTAGCCTTCATCCATTCCCCAAATTGTTGCTCCTCCCCATAGCAACCTGATACTCTTCCCTTGAAACAGGATTTATCATTATGACCTATCAAACCACAGTTGTAACAAAAATCTGGGCTCCTTTCATATTTAAAGTTTATCCATCTGGTCATACCATTCCCTTTCACAGTGGTACCTCTTATTAGGGGCTGTGAGATATCCACCTCCACTAGTAGTTTCATGTGTCTTCCATCTCTTCCTCCAGTGGAAGAAATGATAATGCTCTTGACCTCCTTAAAAACAGCCCCAATCTTTTTCCCAATTTCCTTAGTTAACCAATGAAGAGGGACATTCCATGCCTGGATCCACATTTCCACAGATGTGAATTCATTGATATCCTCTTCTAGTCCTTCTCTCCACTCCTTTAATACCAGCAATTGGTTGTCAAAGATCCACGGTCCTCCTTTTAGGACTTTCACTTTCTCTTCCTGATTATCAAAGATGAACTGAAAAAGATTTATTCCTAACTCAGCTACTTTGATATTTTTCATTGAACCCCATGCACTTTGAGCAAAATACTTAATTCCAGTGAAGTTGGCTCTTTTTTCTCCAATTATTTTCCCAATGATACTCCTTTGACACTCCTCCACTCCTTCATAAGCATCATTTTCACTAATCACCCGTTGTTCTTTTTCTTTGTCACTTAGTACAAACTTTTCCAAAACTCTAGCTAATTCTTCCTCCATCCCGAATACTTGATAGATTCTTGAAGGAATACCCCACAATATTTGCGCAGGTGGTGTACCCTAGCCTGAAGAAACACCTGCCAAAGAGCACTACCAAAAAAACACCAAAAGCAGCAAGAAAAACGAAAGAAATAGAAGGAAAAGAGCAGATTAAAAGAGAAGTTACGCAGTTCTACTTTGCTATACACACTGAAGAAGATGGAGATAACGAGGCACATTAAAAAGACTAAATAATAGGATTACTAGGAAATTAGAGAAGCAAGAATGTCCTACCATTTGGTAAATAATGTATCAGAGGGATCCAATATGTAATCTTTTTCCGCAATATATTTACCCATGGCCTGTACTTCACTTCTGGTAAAATAGATAGCAAGGAATGGAGAATCCTGCATGTCAGCTAAAAGATCAACCTGAAGTTTGATAAACTAAGGCCTTACCAAAAGCAGCTGGTACTGCAAATCGAGACATGGATTTTTCTTTGCAGGCATCTCTGTTTTTAAAAGTTTAAAAAGTTGAAAAAGTTGAAAAAAGTTTTCCCTCCTACCAAAAGAAGAAAGAAGCTCTCAAAAGGAGAGAGAAGCTCTCAAGGAGAGAGTTTTTTGATTCTCTGCTTAAGGGACCTACTTGCTTCGAAGACAATTGATTTTGGTGCACGTCATTCTGGTTGATAAAATATGAGTACATCAAAGAGGCCCAATATACTTGGGTTCTAACTTGTATATTGGGCCTTTTTGATGGACTTTCTCGGTTTTCTTTTCCCTAACAAATGGTATCAGTGCAATCGTTAACGTCTTAGACTGTGGATAATTTGTTGACAAGTGATTTCTTCTCGGTATTAAACTTGATGTTAGACTAATAAATTGTTCTTTTCTTTGGGTATTGGACCAAGGAGCTTGAAGTTAGTCTAGAGGTCTGGTGAGGTGTTGGACTAAGGAACCTAGAGTTAGATGAGGGGTAGGTTGATGCTGGATCAGAGACTTGATTAAGAAGAGATTAGAGTCCAAGTTTTTGAGTTGATGAACAATGAGCTTGTGTTGAATAGTGATTTGAGCTTGAAGGAGAGTTTGGTTTCAATGTAACGGTTTATCTATGAGGGGGAGAATTGTTAAGTCCATAGGTAAGTAAAATTATCCTACATTAGTTTGAGAAAGAAAGCAAGAGCACTTAATATATAGATATGGGTCAAAGACATGCCAAATTAAGCTTTCGGGTCAAGATTGGGTTCCAACTTGTATATTGGACCTTTTTGATGGACTTTCTTAGTTTTCTTCTCCCTAACAAAATATAAAAGTAACACGAGTTTAATAATTAGAACCGTTAACTTTTCTCTTTTTTTTTTTAGAGGAAATTAAAGCAATTACCTTAATGAGATTTTTCTATGATAGCATAATTATCTAGAACTAATGCAAACTTATTTAATTTTTTTTGCTTTGCAGATTTTCTAAAATCTCTATGTCATTATTGAATAAGAAAGGGTAATTTTTAATTCAAAAAAAATATCTAGAATTTGCCAAATTAAGAAAATCAAATGGTGGCTGACCTTAAAGCAATAACACGGATTTACCAATTTTAATGTTGAAAAGAAGGAAACTAATATGAATCCAAGAGATATGAAATAATATCTTCTAAAAGTTGGCAATTTTATTTTTGATTGGTGATTTGTGACTCTGTAAAAATTCAGAATTCTTCAGAATTTATTTAACCTATTTTTTTACTCATTATAAAATTTTAAATTCTTTTATAGAGTCTACATAACTATTATTAAATAAAAGATGTTAACTATGATATACCCTAAAATATGGGGATTGAAATTTGGCTTAATCGTAGATAGGTGTATAAAATTTTTGTTGATATAACAACTAAATTTACTTTTCAGAATTTACAAAAAGACAAAAAACATCTTAGAGGAATAGAACTGGCAAAAATATATAGAATAATTTCCTTTCTATAATTTCAAAAAAGAATTTTATGCTCAACTATGTGATGGTAAACTTAGCTCCTACAATTTAAGAGTTCAAGTTCTGCCTCTATCTAGATTTCTAAAGGAAAACAAATAAGATTAAAATGCACCTTAGTGAAATAAAATGAAGCATATGCAGATTATCAAAAATTCTCATTCATTTGGAACAACCTTGGTGTTCAGCATTCCTATTTGTTCTGAGGCTAAGAAAAAGGTAGTGGTCCTCCAAACAAATTACACCGCTTCAACTTTATGTTTGATCAAAGAACATGAATTGAATACAACTGATGGACTGGTCATGGGATTAATTATTTTGATTACATCCCTTTTCTTAACACGAGATCTATAATTTGAACATCCTGCTTGTTATACTTGTCAAGTATTCAATAAAGCATGTCGAACAAGAAGTGTATATATTATACCAAATATGTATTTTTATGAGAAAGGACTAATTCAAAAGGTACCCTGTTTTAATATTTTGCCGTAAACTTTTGTCTTAATCCTGAAGTGAGCAATCATACCAAGACAGTACAGCATAATTTTAGTGTAAATAGATGGACTATACAGATATGCTTATTCCAAATTGGAAACCAACCAACTGAAACGGATTGACAATGCATCAATACAACTGCCCACGGGTAAATAACTAAATACAACCATTGAAAATAAATCCATCGTAAACAAATACTGAATGAATTGACATGAACATTTATTTCAAAATATAGTGATTGCTAATGTCACAACTAGGAATATATGAAAAGGAATAGGCAAGAGGGGATGCAATTTAATTGCATCACATGATAATGGACAGGGCATATGAGCCTAATTCAACTCTATCTTCCATATGTCCAGGAAGGATAAGTATCAGAAAGCACTGTTGAAACATATTCTTCTGTCAGAAATCCTTGGTTCTCAAAATTTGGTTGAACAGTTGAACGATTTGCTGAGAGTTTAATATTTTCCAACTTAATGGCTACTTCTTTCATGGTTGGCCTTTTCTTCCCTTTCAAGTTTAGGCATCTTTGAGCAAGTTTAGCAACACCAACAACTTCTTCTTCAATCCTTTGATCTAATAGTTGAGGATCAAGAAAACTGTTGAGACAATTTTCATCCATGTTCAACAAAAATCTTGTGGCCAAGCTTAAGTGACTATCTTCTTCTGATCCAGACGAGGATATTGGCTTTTTTCTTGTCAAGAGTTCAACAAGAACAACCCCAAAGCTATAAACATCACTTTTCTCTGTGAATTGGCTTGATTGAAAGTACTCTGGATCCAAATAACCAAAAGTCCCTTTAACCTGAGTAGTTAAGTGAGTTTTGTCGATTGCAATTAACCTCGAGGTTCCAAAATCAGAAACTTTGGCTATGTATTTTCCATCCAAAAGTATGTTGCTTGACTTGATGTCTCTATGATATATAGGAATTGAAGTTGCTGAGTGTAGATATGCCAATGCCTCTGCTACTTCTCCTGCTATTGTTAATCTCAAGCTCCAAGTGAAAGGGAATTCATCTTCAGTCTGATTGTGGATGAGGCTAGACAGGGTTCCGTTTGGAATAAATTCATAAACCAATAAAGGAACTTCTGTCTCTAGACAACAACCTAGTAACTTGACAACATTCCTATGATTAACTTGTGTAAGAATTACAACCTCGTTGATGAATTGTTCCAACTGGCTTTCGTCAACCTTTTTTGACTTTTTGATTGCCACAATTTTTCCATCAGATAGCATTCCTTTGTAAACTGTACCTTGCCCACCTCGTCCCAGTATTCGATTTTGGTTGAATTGGTCGCTGGCCTGGTCCAACTCTTTAGCAGTGAAAATCTTTGTTCTTTCCATTACATTTTCATCAGCAGATAACTGTTGCTGTAACAAAAGACCTCCATTTCTTTTAAAAAATTTCTTCCTGATCCTTCTGATTCTTCTGACTTTTACTTGCTTATACAACGTAAACGTGAAAGCTATAAAGAATAGCACGCTTATATTTGTGAATGCACCTGTGAGAAATCCAAAATAATGTGATTTTTTTATTTTGAAACAAATTGCAGAATCATTATTACCTCCTTTTCATCCCCATAGAAATGTAAAATTGAAGTCTATTATTGAAAAGTTAAAAAAAAAGACAGACCCACAATGGCGAATGTGATGAAGGTTGATCTTATTTAGTTGTCTCTATTATTTGAATTTTCAACTTGATAGAACATTTAAAATCAACAGTTTCACGCATCATGCATGTTTAGGTAATCGATTAAGATATAAACTAAGTCACCAATGGCATCAAAAACCACATATCTATATTTGCTGCTACCGATCGATGATGGGAACAGGCCAATATATCTATAGTAATTTCGTAATTCGTGATTCTGTTTTATAAAAGCATCAAAAACTACTAGACTAGGCATGCCATCCTCGTTGATATTGTTAAGAGTATACATATGTCACCAATGGCATCAAAAACTATATATCTATATTTGCTGCTACCAATCGATGATGGGAACAGGCCAATATATCTATAGTAATTTCGTAATTCTTGATTCTGTTTTATAAAAGCATCAAAAACTACTAGACTAGGCATGCCATCCTCGTTGATATTGTTAAGAGTATACATATTTCACGTCAAGTGTTTATCGACTACTTAATGAGATGCTACAACTATCTAGTAAGGTCTTGCACCACTCCATTTATTGTTAATTAGTTTTAGATAGAAGCCAAATTCTTAATATGATATTATAGCTGGATTTTGAGTTTTTATCTATGAACTCATCTACATGTGACTCTCATTCTTCTATGCATTGAGATTGACATTATAGATTTTCATCTTTTCAGTGCATTTCATTTTTCTTTTGTGCATTGGGCTACGCTTTTCAATGTTTGCCGAAAGTGAGAAGAGGTGTCAAGAATATACCCATCCTAATCAGTTTCTTGAGTATTTCTTGACTATCTAGTAAAATCATGTGTCACCTCATTCATTGTCAATTGGTTTTGAAATGAAATCCAAGTTCTAATCATTTTTTTTTCTTTATAAATGTATTGGATACTAAACTTATGTGCTTTCTATTATAAATTATGGTTGTAGTCCCTTAAATGGCAATAGTTTTACTATGGTACCTGATGTTCCTTCCACATATTTCGCCCGTCTTTTTTACTTATTTGAATTTACTCCTCCACCTCATGACTTTAACACATTTGCCCCCTATGTTTCAATAATTTGAAAGTTTGGTTGCAATTTTCCTCAAATAGCCTTTTTGGAAGGATAAGGGTCGAGATGTTTCAGTGTTAGGAATAAAAGCAGAATAAGACAAAAACTCAGTGGACCAAAAATGTCACGAATGAAATATATGGCACTAATGAAACTCAGACTAAACAAAATGGATGTAGAGTCAAATTTATATTAAACTTCTTTATGATTAAAATTTGAAAAATTTAATTTTGCAAGATAAATGAAATGCATGGAAATTATAAACAATTTTTTTATCATTAATATTCTTGTTTTATCTCAATTATGATTAAAAAATAAAGGGTAAATTACTATTCACACCCATGTGATAACCCTCCTTGACCATATAACCCCCTATGGTTTCAATATGACCCCATAAGCCCCCTATGGTTTTATGAAAAGTGAAAAATGGTCCGAACTCTTGTGCCATCACAGAATATTTTCAGAATATTCTAATTTCTTTCTGTCGGTGCAGAATATTCTATAACGGTAAGTGGATTAAATATGCTTAGTGAGAAATATTCTGTCCATTTTCCATTTCTCATGAAACCATAGAGGGGTTATGTGGTCATATTGAAACCATAGGGGGTTATGTGATCAAAGTCGATACTACTAGAGGGTGAATTGTAATTTACCAAAAAATAAATGATAAGGGCTTTGATTGGCTAAAACAATTTTTTCAAAAAATTATTTTGAAATATTTTTCAAATACATTTCTCAATTACCCTTTTACAGTTGCAATCATTCTTATGTCTCACATATAGTATATTCTAAAAAATATTACAGTATCGTTATTCAAAAAATATTATAAAAAACTGCAATCCAAACAAGTGTTGTCTTACCAATTAAAACTGATTTATTGTTCTTCGTCGTGGGATCTGGCTTGAGTCCTTCAAAGTAATTACAAAATAATAAGCGCTAGACAAAGTTCCTCATCATGATACAGTCATTCAGTTAAAAACAAGAAACTCTAATGCCTTAACCTAAGCCGTACGTACCTCTGCCGCATTGTTGCTGCAAATATGGGTTAATTTGTGCAGGGTAAGTAGAGTCCAATTCGCAAGTTGGACAGAGAAATGTTGTAAAATTTCTTCCAGACTCCAGTTCAAGATAGGTAATTCTGTAAGGGCAAGCATACACGGCATGGATATCAGCTCTTTGCAGAGTCCATGCCAAAACAACAGGAACAGATTGCAAGGACTCAGAAAACTTTTCTGGCAACCAGTTTTGGTGTGCCAAGAAGGCAGAAGAGCAGTTACTGGAATTCAGACCCAGAAATGGTCAAGTTCAGATGGTATTTTTTGAGATAGAAGGGAATGGTTGTTTCACAACAATTGACTCCGTAGCAACTAGTAGGTTACACGAGGAGTTCTGAATTCACACGCAGCAGTACAACTTGATAAAATCTTGTACTTGTTTTGGTTTAGGATAGCATTTCCACAGCCAAAAAGCATCAGTTTGTTGTATGTTTTCGAGAAAAAGAAAGGGGTTCCCGCCAGGTTGTACCCTTTCCAGCCAGTGACTACAGTATCGGTTTGATTTCCAGCTTGACAGAGATGAGTTATTGGTGTTTTTATGGTCACCGTTCCGTTTCGCAACGACACGTTCAGAACCTCCAGGTTGAGCTTGCTCAGATATGGCTTTGAAGAATTACAAATTATGGTGTATGATTCATTGAGAGCACAACCAGAACCAATTCCAAAAGGGTAAGGAATGTGGACATTGCCACAGGTGCCATTGCATCCAGCCTTTGCAAGTTGTCCAACTGTTGCAAATGGAGAGGAGATCATCCACACTGACAAAAATAGAAGGGAGAAAGTGTACTTTGGACTCATGATTGTGCTAACATTATTTAGTAGAAAGGTTTGATGCAGAAGAGCTAGCTATTGATAGTAACAAAAATGGGGTTTATAAATAGTGGAGGGGACCAGTGGTGTCTTTGTTCACCGCGATGACCGCCATGACCAGTAAAACTCCCAAATCAGCACGTTATTTCTTAGGAAAAAAGAACTTAGACTAATGGACATTTCTGCAAACGAAGGAGAACCCAAGAACTAGCTGCGACTTGACTCAGAGCAAAATCACAATTCTTCCAAACAATAGGACTTTATCTATCCTGATTCCCAACTATTCCAACATTTAGGATTTGAAGCAAACTAAATCAATAAAATAGTGCGCATCACAAATTGATAAATAAGCGGTTGTTTAGTTCAGAATTGAGTTTTGAAGTTAATGATATTTGTACTTCTTGTTTGGCTAACCACTATAGGAATTAATATTAAAACTTGTCCATTTCATTCCTCACTTCTTACTTAGATTTTAAATTTGATCAGTTACTAATATGATAAAAGCAATTATTGTTTCAAATCAAACATGTAGATTGATATATGCCTATTCCGGAAGTAGAGTTTATAATTTCTATTTTGATTCTAACTTTCAAAGTACGAATCAACAGGCTCCTAAGTTCTCGACTATATCAATCAAGATTATTGAACTAATATAATTTCATGATAATGATCGAAATTAGAGTGCTAATTACTTTAACTTGTCAGTGACAGCCATCCTAATGTTACATTTTTTGGCGTAACTTACCAGGACATCGTATTTTCTGTAGATATAACAAGAAGGAAAATAACACTGTCAAATAATGTAACTAGATTTTTAGTTACGGACAAATCTTAACCATTCAAGAGTCATCATCAACTACAAACTCTAATCCTTATTTTACCTGTAACCTGAAATACTGGTTTTTTACGTAAGTATCACTTTTTTTTAATTGCAACATAGACCCTAGAAAAAAAAACTTTTGCTGACATTTTTATTACTAGATTTTATATTTACTTTTAAATTAGGATTTAGGATTTAGTGTTCAGGATCAGAGTGTAGGGTTTATGCTTGTAGAATTTAGGGTTTTAATTAATTATGGCTTTCTTTTTGTTAAGGAAAATTACGGTTAATTTTTTATTTATTAAAAATAATTTTAGATTTTTTTAGTAAGTTAGGATAATATGAGATTCTTTTTAAATTAAATTAAATTAGTATTAATTTAGAGAAATACTTTTTTGGTAAGTTGCAATAATATAGGACTATTTTGAAATTAGATTAGATTAGTATTAATCCAAAAGTAACATATTACGTTAGGTGTCTGTCACACTGAATATCATAGCGTCTCTGATCCTAGTATTGTTCTAACAAAAAAGCTCCTGTAGTATATAGGTTTCCATATAGCTAGTTATCCATCCATCTGATAAATACTAAAAAGCTGTTTGGAACGAATTCAAGAATCGAAATTAGAATGAAAATTATGTATTCGACTATGGATATAGGTTTTTGTCATTCTCCCTTGCGTATTTGGATTCAAAATGAAATGGGTTTCGTTATGTTAGCAAGTTATCAATTTGAAACCTAAGTTACAGGTACGAAATGATGAATGTAAATTTAATACTTTCATTCCTAAAGAATGATTGCATGGTGGTGTAAAAATGTATGAGTATCATTAACTTTGATATCCATTTATAATTCTCATATTAATAAATCAAACACACCCTAAGTTTAAAAAATATCCATAAATTTATACTCTTAATTACTCCTATGGAAGAAAGACTACATATACCAAATAAAAATATTTGACATCCACAAAATTTATGTGTAATTGCTCCTATAGAAGAAAGACTACATGCACCAAAATTTATTAATTCTATAATTATATCATAAATAATATTTGACCTTATTCAATATGCTATTATTTGCATGTCTACATGTACATTTTATATACTTTAGTTTTTAGAAATACAAATGGACTGTGCCCGGGTAAAAAGATGTGATATCTTTAAAATAAAGTCATAACTTTGAAATACTGTTCTCAGCAAAAAGTCTTCTAAGGAAAAGTTCATGATCCAAACTAAAAACAAAAAAAAAAAAAAGGAAAACAGAAAGTTTTTTGATGTTTGAACTTATTGCAGTGCACCATAAATTGGTTAGCTAGGGGACTACAAAGTGCAGTGTCACCTATGACCTATAGATTTCGAGTTCAAATTACCAAGAGATTATTGAGCGTTTTAAAAAATAAGGAAAAAAAATGGGTGGCTAGGGCTGAAACAAATGATCTACAGAGAGAGAGGGGGGAAAATGGATAGCTACCGCTGAAACAAATGATTTACAGAGAGAGAGAGAGAGGCAAGGCAGGGTTGCTTTTAATGCCATCCTCGGTCACTAGATTGACCTGACGAGGCAGCACTAGCAAGTCAATACACGTTATACTTTGGAAAATTGGTAATTGAACAACTAATTTTCCTCACAAAACTTTTAGACCAAATAACTTGATCAAAGAATAAGGGCTCGGCAGGGTTCCTTTTAATGCCATCCTGGTTCACTAGATTGACCTAACAAGAGCTGGCACCTGCAAGTCAATGCACGTTATACTTCGGAAAAATGCTCTTTGAACAATTAATTTTCCTCACAAAAATTTAGACCAAATAAATTGCCTAAAGAATAACTTCTATTGTGAGTGACAAATACTCCAAAGAAATGAACCCCGTGATGGTAGGGATAGATTTGATGGGTGACAAATACTCTAATAATCCAATTAAGGTGTATTGACCAGCAGAATTGGGTTCTAAGGGGTTTAATTTCACTTTGCGTCCTTTATGTTCCCTACGGTTTTCACTTTGCCTCTTCAAACTTTTATTTTAGAAAACTTGGCAACTTAAAGTTTGCTAAATGCCCCGAATCACCCCAATCGCTCGTGGTGCCATTAAAAGTAGATAAAAGCCTACATGTTTACTCTTTTTTTTTTCTCTTTTTGTGAAGACTAATCCCAATTTTTAGGATTGATAAGGAAGAGTAGAAGGGTGTGAGATAGAAAAATTGGGCGTGAGATACAAAGTTACAATGTTTGTTTACTTTTACTAACAGTGTGAGGGATAGTAACGTGGAATAAATGGTAGCTTTAATATGCAAAGTAATTCAAGGTGCAACATGGTACACGAATTTATGATTTTGGTTATATTCAAATATGCGTGATCCTGTATATTAATTCTAACATTGAAAACATGGAGATGAGCAAAAGATCTATAAATAACAGCGAAACAAGTCAGGGCAGCCGCAAGTCAATGCACGTTTTTTTTTTTTTTTTTTTTTCCAGTTGAAGATAGACATCTGTTTCCACGATGTCACGAATTCTACCAAATAATTGGTGGCTTTCGGGTCTGGTTGAAATAACTGTATCGACAGCTTGCCATGTTAGAATCGTGCGTGAATGAAGATAACTTTAATAATTGGCTGGTACGGTTTGATAGAATATTTAAAGGACAAAAAGCAATGGAGACAGTAGTGAAAATGTGCACCAACGTGGGAGCCTCTGGGTGAGAATTTTTGTGTTGCTTTCCAATCCATTGAACATTCAATTAAAGCATTTAATAGTCCAGCGGCAACTGTAAGTGAAACGTATTTGTTTGCATCATTGTTGTTTGATTTTTTCCTCTTAATATTTTTTTTAATTGTGTGCGAAGGTGCTGATAAAATTGTCACCAGCTCACTCCCTTGTCCGTTTGTACAAGAAAGAAAGACAACTCAATCTTCTAACTCATAGGGACAAAACCACTGAGTTACATAAACTAATGATATACTTCAGTTCCCGGAAAGCAAAACACCTACTTGTGTTCAAATTAGGGGTAAATGCCACTTTGCTACAAAATTCTTTTATGAACTCAATCCACGGCTCTATATTGACTCTACATGTGAATCTTACAGTCTAAATAAAGTCACGTGAATGTCCTTACATCCCTGGCTATACTTTTCGAAAGGGCAGTAATCAACCTGAACCATGTTTCTTTTATTGCTTGCGAATAGATTTTAGAGTCTTTATGTATACATGATTCTCACCGTTAGCAATAGCCTAACTTTCGTCAATTTTCATTGTTTAGTTAAAACTAAAAACATTGAGGACCAAATTCTTTCAATTATTTTGTTTTGCTAGAAATTGAAATTTATTTGATACAAATTTTGTTTTGATTAAAACATTATAAACCATTTTGGCATAATATCCTTACGTTGGGAGCCAAAATTGCAAGTAACTCTTTCCGAATTGCAAACAAAGCCAAATAGTACCGGCTAACCATGATTGTAATGGTCTAGAACATAGGCAAACGGACCCAAATATGTACTGGGCAAAACTGAAGATAGATCTTTTCAACATAAGGCAAATCCATGATTGATGCAGTCAGGAACATAGGGACCAAAATTACAAATCAACCTTAAAAACGAAATCTCGTAAATTGTATATTTTGAACATTAAAAAGTATGATGTTAACGTTTCAAGGGATACTATAATTCAGCCCGGAGCCATTAATAAATAAAATAAAGAAATAGCAAAATTATATACACGTGCTCTTGAAATTATGAAAAATTCTATAATCCTGTTATGGTGTGGATTCCTTGGATCAAAATTCCATGTTTCTACAGACGAGTGTTGACTTTTTTGACTAATTCTTCAAGATGCTTACATTAGGTTGAGACGGTTCACAA
Organism: Mitragyna speciosa; assembly: GCA_024721245.1. NCBI lineage: Eukaryota > Viridiplantae > Streptophyta > Magnoliopsida > Gentianales > Rubiaceae > Mitragyna > Mitragyna speciosa. The sequence goes on along the minus strand of CM045552.1, from coordinate 10,248,113 downwards.
AAAAATGCATTAAATATTGGCTGCCATATCTAAATGCTTGATCAAATATACAATAAACTACAAAGCTTGCGGGGTCCCTGTAGCCCATTTTATATATATATATATATATATATATATATATATATATATATATATATTCTGCACGTATATAGCTATGAGTGATCTAAGGTTACACTCCCTTTCATTTTTGTTTATTTTGGTCATGGTTCTAGGCCCAGCAGCAGCAGCAGCAGCAGCAGCAGCAACAAGATTTTTAATGTCGAAGCCGGGATGCAAAGATACTTGTGGTAATGGTGTGACAATTCCCTACCCGTTTGGAATCGGTCCTGATTGTGCTCTCAGTGAATCATATACCATATATTGTAACGGTTCCTCCCCATATCTAAGGTTTCATTCCTTGCCTGTGCTGGAAGTGTCTCTGAGCACCCAAACCATCACCTTGAATTATTCTGTTCGTCAATTTTGTCTGAATCTAGGACATATTGATCCTATTATCGCTAACTTCACAGGAAGTCCTTTTTATTTCTCTGGAGAACACAACAAACTGATGCTTCTTGGCTGCGGCAATCTTCGTTTTCTTCAGAGAGGTGGATCACAGGAACGGCTCGTGTCCGGATGCACGTCAATATGTGAACTCAGCAACGGGATAAGCGGTTGTTATGGAATCAATTGTTGTGAAGCAAGTATTCCTTTCTATCTTAATAATTTCGCTTTAACTATAAAAGACTTGGAATTCAACACGACAGGTTATACCTGCACTTCGGCCTTCATGGTTGACCTAAAGTGGAACCCAGAGAATTATTCAGACCTTTTTGTTCCACGATCCAAACTATATGTTCCTGTTGTGCTGTCCTGGATCCTCCAGAGTCCATCTGATGTTAATACCATCTCAGGTTGCAAGCCGAAAATGAGCTACATCCCAGTAGATTACGCCTTAAATATTACTAATTATCAGTGTGAGTGTGATATCTTTGGAAACGGAACTTGGTTCTATGGAATCAACCCTTATTTGGATGGCGCTTGCAATTACGGTTAGTCTCGGACTCTAAGAGAGATAGGAGGAGAGTGTGTGTGTTTTGTTTTGACCTGTACCTCAATTTTACTTTTATCAGCTTTTATACTCGTCTAACAACAATTTTCTTGATGCTTCCTTGTTTCTCGAAGCCATTTCTCAAATCAGAGGGTCGGGGAAGAAGGACTTCAAAGCAGCCATTGTCGGTAAGTCACCTCTTTCCATTTTTCTTTTCATGCTTGCAAGCTTGCAGATATGACTGATGAAAGAGACGTTGATTTGTGTGCGGCTGTAAAGATCCCAAATTTTGAAAAATTGGTAAAATCACCCAAAAGATTCTTACTGCAAAATTTAGCATTTTAGGCTTCTTTTGAATAGTTATTTTTTGGAGTATTTTTTAAAAAATATTACTGTAACAGTTTTAAAGATTTTTTTAAATAAATATATTTTTTAGATAAAAAGTTAATTGAAAAATATATTTAAAGTTTTTAAAAAGCATCTCAAAAAAACAAAACTCAACAAACAAAGCCTTAGTGCTACACATTTAACATATCGTACAGTACTTTAGTACATAGGTTTCTTTTGGTAAGTCATGCTCCCCTTTTTTGTCCATTCCAAAATGAATATCATAATTTGAAATTGAAATAAATAAGCAACTATTTTTTAAGGCTTAATTCCAAAATACCCCCTGTAATGTTGTGTGAGGAGCAAATTACCCCTTGTGTTTAGGAAATGCACAAATTACCCCTTGTTTTAGGAACAAATTATCCCCTCATATACATTTCATCTTTATAAGGACAAATTTGCCCTCATAAATTATTAATATTTCAATTCTTTTAATTTGTTATATGTCAATATTCATGCTGCACTCTTATATAAAAAACCAAAATTATGACTCCAAAATTGCAAAAATTTTTGTTACAAAATATTTTTATTATTTGTATTGAAGATGTAAAAAGTATGAAAAAAAACATGAATAATTTATTTTTGCCTTGATATACAATGAGCAACAATAAAGTGAAGATAAATTTGTAATTTTGTCAAATATATTTAAAATATAGTATCAAGAAATGCCAATAATGTTATTCCTATTAATAAAATAATAAAAAATATAGCAATTATAAACCTGTGTTCTAACCAAAACAACGTAAGACTAACTTGATCTAGTAATAAAAGTAGCAATACTTTTTTTTTAGTTCATGTGTATAAGACTTTTCTTTCCTTTATCATTTTGTTCTATTCGCTCATGGATTGTCTAAAAATTTTATGTTTTAGCATGAAAAAGAGATTGTCCAAATATTGTGAATAGAATGATACAAATGTCTTTTATCTATTAAAGGAGTAATTTGTATGTTTCTTAAATACATGAGACAATTTGCTATTAATGCAACATTACATGGGGGGATTTTGTGATTTAGCCTTTTTTTTTTTTAATTTTATCCATCTTGTGTAGTTTTCAAGATAAGAACAATGGAATAATAAATGCTCATTTAAATTTGAATAGAATGCTATATAGATAAATTCATTTTTGTTGATGTCTCATGGTTAAAGTTTAATTTTATTAATTGCGCTGAACTTTGACCATGAAATATATCTAAAATGCACCATTTTTGTCTCAAAACACATTTCCGATTAAATCTAAGACAATTTACAATGCAAATGCGACTGAAAATAATTTTCGAGACAAAAATTTTGCATTCTCGAAGAAATCGAACTCATCAGTTAAGAGTGAAAAACTAAAAGAAGGGGACAAAAGCTCGATGTAAGAGATAAAGGTGACTATTCTGGCTATTTCTTTAATATTCATCATGTCGGACCCGCAAATGTTCATTAGAGGCGGCCAGAAATTAGGCAGGATTCTGATCAAAGTCAAATTCTGGACCCCGATCTAAGTCAAATTCTGGACCCCAATAATGTGTCAACTTCACCAACCAACCTCGGGAATTTGTGGACACAAAATCACAATCAACGAATTTTATTTAACACATATAAAAAACGTGGAGGAGAAAAATTACAAAATAAAATCTCCGACTCTGATATTGAAACCAACATAAATTCATGGTATCATAACCTTAACCACTTTTAATATTTCCTATGCTTTCAATTCTCTCAACTTTTTTCAACTCAATACAATAACAAAATTCCTTATGTATAATCCCACAAATTTTGAATAATGAAAATCGTTATTAGAATAGGGAATATAATCCTAATAGGGACTGATAAATTATATAAATTAAATAATAAATAAACTACTAAAACTCAATAAAAACATAACTTCTGAAATAAATAGGAAACTTCTAATTCTTTTTTAGTTTGGTTTAATTATGCAAATAATGCATCCTTTAAACCAAA